>JAXQQM020070633.1:0-11206 GCA_034641835.2 Pinus albicaulis | reverse complement strand
ATTAGCTTATCAATTTTGGCGTCCCCAGACCCCCTCAACGTAATGTCCGCAGTCTGTGGACTAGTAAGTGCTGAAGCATCCGCGGGGTTAGGGGCTGCCATATTAACGTAAGGAGGGGATCCTAGATTTGGAGACTCACAGGCAGCAGAAGTGAGTTGATTGGGTATGAACAGAACGCTAAAGGTCCAAAAAATCAAGCAGCAGAATAAGACATACAGATTACAGATATGATATGGAACCTTGATCGGAGTTATCCTTTCTCCCTTATAGTGCCCATGGCTATCCAAAAGTAGAGTGAATCTAACTTGGAACTTACCATCAAGAAAACGGTAAAAACTCACAATAAATTGCCGCATTCATTGCCAGCCGCCTAATTTCCATAATGGTAATATTCCCTTTTTACCAGAGTTCAGTGTTCTGACTGTCATCGTTCGCACCCTATGGCCTTCCCATGGATCTACCGACCTCGGATGAAGCATCTGTGCTGCTTGCACATCCCGAATTATAGCCGAAGTAGGGTGTGTTGTAATGCGAATCAGGTGCAGCCTAAACAACTTGGCAACCGTGCGCATCCCGTCCAATGCCGCAGTTGGGATAGTTCGGGGATCATCCTTTCCTTCCGTTGGGCTGAGGCTGAAATATTCAACCATGTGTGGTACCTGTGTTCCCCATGATTTGGATGAGATGTACAGGCATGGTCTACCCTGAGTCAAGGCGTCAATTTTCTGCAGAGTTGTGTCGAGCACTCATGTGCCATCTACCACCCTAAATGTCTACAGAAACTCATCCTGCAAAGTCTCCCAATGGCGAGTGCACTGATGTAGCTCCGCATCTAAATACCATGCAGCTGGACGCAGCCCAAAGCATGGATAAACAGGTGGACCCGTTCTTTTGGGGTTCTGTCGCACCATTGTGTTTCCCATGCAAGCAAATATCTGCGTGGGTCTTCTGACCCAAGGAACTTTTGGATCCGTCTCCCAGCTGGAGCTTTAAATCGCAAGTTCATCTTATCCCGACATTCCTCCCAATCATGGAATTCCTTCCCATGCGTATCCCACCAGCGCGCAGGTCTTCCGCGTAGGGCTAGCTTAAGGGCCCATAGCCTACATCCCTTGGGAACTTCTGCTTCTAATGTGCGTAAAAATTCCTTAATGTTACCTGAATCCCAAAAGTAGGGCAGGTCTCTTACCTCCGAGGAGATGCAACGGAAGTTCCTTGTGACCCGAAGACGTCGCAGCGCCAAAACCTCATGCAATCGGCCTTGCCAATTCTCTAGTTCCCCATCAAAGTCAGAAAAGAATTCACTGTCTTTTTCCCCGTAGAGTATGCCTTCTACCATGGGGTTAATCCAATATTTTTCCTGCGTAGTCAACTTGTAAATGTGATCTCCTTCCTCCTCATCGTGCGTTGGCTCTGTATACCGCGCACCTTCCACGGGATCCAACGGTAATATTACTCGTGTGTCGTTGTTTTCAAACACCACGCTGCTCTTTTTGAGATTGATAACACCCCCCATATCTATAGCCCAGTCCAGTCCTAGGAGCGCAGGGTAGGGGTCCGCAACTTCTATGATTTCTATTACCTCAAATTCAACTTGGGCCTTTACTCCTGCGATATCTACCATGATTTTTGGCAGCCTTCCCAGAGGAATGATCTTCTATTGGTTTTCCATGCGCAACTCGATGGTGAACCATTCCAACTTAGGTTCTCCCATTCATTTCCATGTTTGTTTAGGTAACACTTTCGCATCTGATCCAAGGTCCAAAATAACCTGCTCCATCTCGCGTCCTGTCTGCGTAGTTGATAGTATTTCTCTTCAGGTGCACTTTTATACCCGTATAGTTTGTGTACATCCTTGGTCCCTGGGGTCGGATTAGGCCGCACTACGTAGCTATTCATTAATGCCTGAAGGTTCTCTACAGCCTTTGGGTTACGTAGCAGCTTCATGCATGCCTGCAGAAAGGACCTGACCCCCTCATCTGTCTTGGGGTGTGTCAGTTCCTGCGCAGTAGCTTCTTCTTCCTGAGCAAAGTCTTGGTCAGCTACGACCATTGTTTCTTGTCCCTTTTTCATGTTCAATCCTTCTTGACAAGTCAGAGGATCCCTAGCAGCCTCTTCCTTTGGTCCCCGGGTGACCATCCCACTGTGTGTTATGGCTTTCGCACTTGGGTCTATGTTCCTTAGCTCGGCTTTAACTCTCTGCACATTTTGCGTGGGGGTGGGCTACTTTTCCTCCATTTTGGATATTAAAATTGGACAATCTTCGATCGCATGGTCCATCTGTCTACAATATTTGCATGATTGCCTTGTAGGATTTGGGCAGTCCCTTGCAAAGTGTCCTACTTCCCTGCAATTATAACATATTAGCTGCCCACTTCCTTAACCTGTGCTTCCTCCCTGACCTCCCCTGCCCCTTGCTGGAGAGACACAAAAGCTCACGGGAGATCTAGGTGATGCAGGGTCTGATTTTACCCTATAAAAGTTTCCTCGATCTGTCATCAGGTTGTAAGCTCGATAATTCTCCTCATCGTGTCCTACCGATCGACAGAACCTGCACCACTGTTGCTTCAGTTCTAGGACATACACTTGTAGCCGTGGGCAATGGTTCATATTTTGCAGCCCTGCGATGTGGAAGTCATCGCACCATAACGCAGACCCTCTTGAGCCTTGACACACTAGGTTGGGTTCTCCATTTTCTCTTCGAAAAACCTGACTAGGTCCTCCTGCCCACATGTAATCTATCAATAGAGGGCACTAATCCTTTGTATCTCTAGATACCCGACATCATATGCACCATAGATCTTTGTTGAGTCCTTTTCCTCATTCCTTTCACAGGTTCTAAATTTCCATGTACATAGCTCCGAGTTGCTCCTGAATTTGATGTACTCCTAACGAAGTATCTTCTCTCGGCACAAATTCTAGTTTCATAGCGACTTCCATAGCTTTTTCCTGTGACTTGAAGGTTTGGTGACTCATTGGCATGCGCAGGTGGGGAAACAACATAGAAATGAACCATTATGTATGTTGCCTATCATCATACTCAAATCATCCTTCCATGATTACGCTCTTTAGTCACTGATCAACCTCCCATATAGATTTGGATGCTCCTTGCTTGAAGTCCTTCACCTCTACTACTAACTGAGAGTAAGATTTTGGCTTTTGGAACTATTTCTTCAGAGCATCCTTAATATCTTAAATATATGCATTCCCATTCTGAGATATGTATCGCATATACCAGTCCAACGGTCTTTCTTCAAATGCCAGGTACAGCTATGCCCTCTTCACCATATCGTTTGTCACATTTTGCATAGTCCATACAGAATCTGCAACAAACCAAAATTGTTCCATATCCTCATCTCCTACCCCCTTGAAGGTAGGTAGTTTTAGGTGCATAGCCATATCACTGTCCGGCAGAGGTGGTGGTATGGGTGAACTCTTACCTTTGCGCGGCCTGGATGGCAGTGTAGCCAGGTGGCTTTGCATAGCCATCTATCATTGAGGGTTATAAATGTATCTTCCCCCTTCAAGGTTGGTTTGATAGTATTTAATACTGCATGTCGTGCTCTCATCTGGATCTGAGGTCATTCACTCGGTAGGACTACACATAATACTCTTCTCACACAGTAATATCTTAATCAGCAAAGGTAATGTCTTCAGAAACTTGCCCCGGAAACCTTTAAAGAATCTCCACTCTACTTCAGAGTAAGAGATGAACTGATCAATGGAAAATTCTATCACAAACCCTCCTAACACATTGTTCACCCAGTGATCCACCATGCAAGTGATGGTATTATTAGTCCTTTCTAGCTGCTGGATCAGCTCTGGAGTCCAATGAGTGACTCGTTCGTCCTTCCAATAGTTCTGGAACTCTACGAGCCTAGAAAACCACACTTGAAGCTCGATTGCAAATGTCACAATGAAAATTTCATAGCTTTCTATGAGAATGTACCTGTTTTTCCAATTTTTCGTCGTTAAAATTGTGTTGTGATTCTCTTTTATCACAAATTAATGACTCTGATTTTCGAACCACTCTTCAATTTACTTCCTTTCAGGCTTCCAGTACTCTCTAGTCATTACCCAATCCCTCTCTCAAAATGCTCCTAGTCCTGAAAACAGAACCATTTTTTGGCTCGAGGGGTTCTGACCCAGGTTCAGAGGTTAAGGTTTTCCAACAAACCCCTATACTACTGGCCCTTTTGGCAAAGACCTACTTGCGCAGGTCAAAGTCTCACTCGAAGCAGTATCGGTGGGTGTTGGAACCAAGTTTCCACACCCTGAGAAAGGATAGGTAAGCCAAGCAGAGCTACGTCCGACTTTATAATGCCCAGATCACCTATCTCAGAACTGGATCTATGGATCTCCTTTGCATCTATGTACACAAGGTCAACTATACTTACTGTACTCCAAAAATCATATACTTTGAAAATAGTAGTGCAACATTATAGTTATTCTCATAAAACATAACAAAATAGAACCAGACACAGAAGAAATACGTAACACAGTACTTTAATAGCTTAACACAGAATATGCATAACACAACAGCTATCAAAGATTCACATCAACAGTACAAATACATTCAACTACGCAACAACCCTTCTCATTCATTAATCCTTCAGCTCCTTCTTACAATACCCTAACCTAACCTATGCACACAGCAGTAGGGTCCACACACAACATGACCTGGGATCTCCGTGCACACAGCCAGCAGGAGTATGTTCCCCAAAAAACCAGACAGATCTACTAAGCCACAATTCGCATCAAGAGCTCATCATCTTCTTCCCTTACAATTCAAAATGTCCCTCTATTTATAACAACCTAGCCTAATATTTCCTATGGTTTGAAAACCATGGTTTGCGGACACCAGGTCTACCCTTTAACCAATTACAATGCTTTTGGGATCTGTCCCACCCCAAAAACCCTACGCTAAGCTAGATATAATAAAAAAATATACAAAATTGGACCAGTTTTGCATCTTGTAGGGGACCCTGTTCCAACAATAAGTTTCCTCTACTATATTTTCACCATTAGGAAACATTTTTTGTATCAAATTTGTCAAACCTTCCATGTTTTCTTTTAGATCATTCTTCATGTTTTCCATTTTTCATCAATCTTAGCTTCCACATCATCCATCTTAGATTCCATGCCAGCTTCCATGCCATCTATCTTAGCTTCCATGCCATACTTCAAACCATCCATCCTAGATTCCATGCCTTTCTTCAAACCATCCATCTTAGTTTCCACGCCTTCCTTAAAACCCTCCATGTCATTTTTTTGTTGCTCTTTGCGAGAGTGAAATTTGTTGCACTTGCTCTTGTAAATTTGATATGTCATGTTGCCTTTCTTTGCCTTGATGAGTCATAGTAGAACCTTCTAAAGGCTTAGTGGGCATTTCAGAACCTAATACTGAAATATATTCTACAATATTCCCTTAGAATCAATTCAACTTGATTCTTCAAATAAGACTTATGAAATTCGGAAAAAAAAATACACACCTTTTACTTTCTTTTGAGGAGCTTGATATTGAAATTAACTTATTTCTATACTTTCAGATCCTCAAAATCTGAAATTTGGCCTTGTAGTAGTCCTCTAAAGCTTCTTTCAAATGCCATAGGTCTAACTTGATTTGGATTCTTCAAGGGAACATTAGGTCCAATCTCCCACAATGACCTAATTATGGACTGGTTCATTAGAGCAAACGTGAATGAATTGCCACATGTCACTGTTTTCTCCTTTAGCTCTGAAATTTATAGAAAAGAAACTACAATCTGTTTACTTGCGACCACTTTTTACGACACTCCAATCCGATGCTCAGAGAGAGAGTTATGAAGATTTTCCCACGATCACCTCTTTGAGATGAAATTCAGGAGCCTGAAAAAACACTACCTTCCACAGATCATATCTCCGAAAATATTGCGAACCAAGATCTGAAATTTTGAAGATGTTGCTCTATGAGCACAGCTTCACTCTCTGAAATTTCGTGCCGAACCTTGGTAGAAAAAGGTATATCGAAATTCAGCAATTGGCCTTCTTAATTGAAATTCGGGGAGCACATGAAAACCCTAGCAACTAATCATATCTCCAAAAATATTATGAACCAAGCTATGAAATGTTGTGATGATGTTCCTTAGGATTTTAGCTTCACACTCTAAAAATTTCAGCTTCTGAACCTTCATATAAAATAGTTATAGTGAAAATTCCACGATGACCTGTTTGGAGCAACGAAACCCTAGAATCCAAAGCTTTGATACAAAATGCTATGAAACCAGCTCCAAAAATAGAAGAAAAGAGATATCAAGGCCTTAGAAATAAGCCACTTAGAGGGGGAAACCTACAATACATTACATTAATGAACAATTCTTGGATGATACAAATGACGAAACCTCCTTTCTATATATAAGAGTCAGGGCCTCATGATGTAATCCTAGCGGACCTAACAATAATAATTTAAGGGCACAATAATAACAACGTGGGGGTTACAGGGGTACAATAATAACAATAATGGGGTTACACTAACAACAATAAGGGAATATAATAGTAATATAGGGACCTAACATGTTGATCTTCCTGTTAATCCACATTCGTAGACAAGAACTAGTAATAGTGATCATCCTTGTTAATTACTAAATACATTATCATAAATTATTATCAAATAGTACAAGAAGAAGAAGTTATTTTAATGTCCATGAGGCTAAAGATAGCCTATGGTACATATTGCTTCTCTATCTGGCTCTTGTATTCTTCCCTTTTCCAATGAAGTTTCAGAATAAACTCTCACATCTTCTTGACAAAGGCCACACTTAATAGAATATCCCAAGAGCTAGCTGCCAAAATATCTGCATAAATTTTCATGCTGTCTTTGATATCTCATGTAATGTTGTGAAACCAGCTCCAAGAATATAAGAAAATATATATCAATGCCTTAGAAATAAGCCACTTCGAGGGGGAAACCTCCAATACATTACATGAATGAACAATTCTTGGGTATTTTTGCATATAATTGCTTCTCCTGCAATAGTTTGAGCACCCTGTCAACATATTGAACATGATCCTTCCAAGACATGCTGTAGATTTGTATATCATCAAAAAATACTAGCACAAATTTTCTAAGGGTTTGAAAATGGAATTCATCAAGCCTTGAAATGTAGAAGGTGCATTGGTAAGGCCAAAAGGCATGACCACAAATTCATAATGACCCTCATGGGTTTGAAATGTTGTTTTCAGAATATCCTCAATCTTCATTCTAATTCGATGATATCGTAAATGAAGACCCAACTTGTTAAAATAAATTTCTCCATTTAATTCATCCAATAATTCATCAATCATAGGAATGGGAAATTTATCTTTAATGGTGACCTTATTGAGGTCCCTATATTCTGGACACATGCGTGATGATCCACGCTTCTTATGTACCAATACTACACGAGCAGAGAAATAATTTTGACTAGGTTGAATTATACCAACCTCTAGAATTTTTGTAATCATACGTTCAATTTCGCTCTTTTGGACATAAGGATATCTATAAGGCCTGATGTTTAGAGGAACACTTCTTGGAATCAAATGAATAGTATGATCATGATCATGAATAGGTAGGAGTCCTTTGGGAGTTTCAAAAACATTTGAATGATTGTCCAAGACTTTTTGGAGATCTGCAGAAATAGATGATTTTGATGTTGGAACTTCTAGTGAGCATAATTGTGCAATTACGCCTCATTGTTATTTATTTAGAAGCTTTTTCATGACATTAGAGCTTATTATCATTCCTGGCTTCCCTACAATACCCCTTATTTCAACTTCCTTTCCTTTTGAAAAAAATTTCAAGAATAGTTCTTGAAAATTAAAAGTTATTATCCCCAAAGATTGTAACCATTGTACTCCTAGTACAACATCAACACCTCCCATAGGAATGGAAAGAATTGGACTATTCAATACATATTTCCCCATGGTTAGCTTGATATTATGGCATTTTCCAAAGAAATTTATAGTTCCTCCATTTCCAACCATCACTTGACATTCTGGTGTTGGTTATAGGAAGCAATTCAATTCTTTGGTTGCCTTACAATGAACAAAATTATGGGTACTACCTGAATCAATCAACGCCATTACCTTTTTCTTCTTGATATGTCCTTCTATCTTGAGAGTTTGAGGAGTGGTAATTCCTGCCAATGCATTACACGATATGGTTGGACTCATTTCTTCATCTTCTACGATTGGAACCTAGTGTATATCCTCTTTTTTTTCATTTTCTTCTTCCTCTTCACAATCTATGTAAAATAATTTCTTCTCAGCACACTTATGACCTATAGTGTATTTTCTATCACAACTGTAGAAAAGCCCTTTTTATCTTTTTTCTTTCAATTGTTCTTGTGTCAACCTTGTAGTTTTTGAAAATCTAGGAGTAGCAACACTTACCTCTTTGTAGAAGTGACTGGTAGGCTTCCTTGTCACCATAATTTTACATTCAAATTTTCTTTCCAACCTGAATGCCTTCTCCAATGAATCAGGTTCCAAAACACGAAGTTCATGTTGAATTTTATCCTTTAAAGTACCTATGAAGAGATCAATCTTGTGCTCCTCTTGAATATCATTTACCCTTATATTCAGTTTTTGGAAGTCCTTAATGTGCTTCCCCACTAAACCCTTTTGTTTGAGATTTATCAATAGGATAAAGAAGGTGTTACTCTTTGTATCCTCATAATGTGCTATCATTTCTGCAAAATTGACCAAGTGACAATTTTTTTACGGAAGCAAAGCCATCGATACCATACAAATGTATTTTTTTCTAAATGTAAAGTTGCAATGCATACCTTTTGTGTGTTTTGCACATTATTGAGATCAAAATATTGCTGCATCTATAGTATCCATGTTACAGGATCCTTTCCATCAAACTTCCTCATATCCATTTTTGGAATATGGTTATTCTTCCCACCAACATTTGGTATCATAGCTTTGGATTCTATGGTTGCACTGCTCCAAACAGGTCATCATGGAATTTTTGCTATACAAATTTTTCTACAAAATTTCGAAAGCTGAATTTTTTAGAGTGCGAAGAAAAACTTCTGAGGAACATCGTCACAAAATTTCAGAGCTTGGTTCACAATATTTTCAGAGATATGTTCTATTGAAGTTAGCTCTTTTTGCAGGCTCCTAAATTTCACTTAAAAAGGTCACCATGGAATTTGCCCTATAAAAATGTTTATACGAAGGTTCAAAACCTGAAATATTTAGAGAGTGAAGCTGAACTTCTCAGGAAAAGTTTTGCAAAATTTTCAAAATTTTAGAGCTTGGTTCAAAATATGTTCGTAGATATGATCTATGGAAGTTAGGTCCTTTTCAAGCTCCCAAATTTCATCTTAAAGAGGTGATTGTGGGAAAATCTTCATAACTATCTCTCTCTGAGCATCGGATTGGAATTCTATAAAAAGTGACTGGAAGTACACGGACTGTAGTGTCCTATCTATAAAATTCAAAGCCAGAGAAGCAAACAGTGACACATGGCAAGTAACTATTCGATGTGATGTTGATCTTCTTGTTGTTTCATTAGATTCTGCACCAAAGTTAGGTTATCCTTTAAGAGTTGGAGAACTTGATGTTGATGCTCGATGTGATATTCCACTAATTTATCTTGCATATTAGCTATTATTTGATCCTTCAAACCATCAAGCATAGCCTTCATTTCTACTTTTAAACCATCTATGTCATCTTCGTTTTCTCTTCGTAAGATCGAAATTTGTTGCACTTGGTACCGTAATTTTGATATATCATACTGCAATTCTTCCTCTTTATGCGCCATTGTATAGATTTTTGAGGGCTTAATGGGTATGGAATTATTTTTTTAAGGAATTATAGAATCAAATAATGATAAAAATTCTAAAATATGCTCGTGGAATCACTTCAGACTTCTTTTTCAAACAAATTTTATGCAATTTTTAAAAACCAAATACACACCTTTTTCTTGCTTTTGAGAAGCTTGACATTGAAACTAAGTTATCTATGTGATTTCAGATCCTCCATAATTGAAATTTGGCCCTAAATGCGCCCCTCTTAAAATCACTCTTTTGGATACCCACGGGTCGACTGATTTGGATTCTTCAAGACAAAGTTATTCTCAATATCCCATAATAACCTAATTATGGACTGGTTCAGTAGCGTGAACTTTTACGGCATGCCGCGTGTCACGGTTTCCTCCTTCGGCTCTAAAATTGATACATAGGAAACTGCAGTTTGTGTACTTGCAGCCACTTTTTACATAATTCCAATCCAATGCTCAAAGAGAGAGTTATGACGATTTTCCCACGATCACCTCTTTGAGATGAAATTCAAGAGCCTATAAACCCTAACTTCCACAGATCATATCTCCGAAAATATTTCGAAAAAACTGCGGAAATATTGCGACAATGTTCCTTAGGATTTCAGCTTTGCGCTCTAAAAATTGCATCTTCTACAAACCTTGACGAGAAAAAACTATAAACGAAAATTTGTGTGGAAGATTTGTTGAATAATGAATTTTTATCCTGAGATATACGATCACATATCAATTCGAATTCATATGCAACACATAATCTCTTCCACTCAAATCATCACACATGCGGAAATAAAACAAGCGGTATGCGATCAAAAAATCATCAAAACATCACACACATTACACAGTATGTATGGGGAAAGCTTATAGCTGAAAACCCCTCAGCTATTGTGTATATTATAATGGAGAAAACATGTAATAGTACATAGCACAATACTCCTCACAAGTACTCAGTACTATCTCATAAAGTTACACACAAACTAGCTTGGTTTTGAACAAGTCACAGGTTCAAAACACATCCACTAATTGCCTGCCTCTATTGCGCAATCAAGGCTGGTCTAATGAGAGATCCAAGGTTCGAATCTCCTTGGCTTGAAAACGCAATCATCATGGGAAATTCCTCCAAGTGTGGTGCAAATCTCATGCACAACTGATGTCACAACTGATAGCTATCTCAACCCTTTCATCTACCTCTTTCATTGGTCTCCACTGAACTGTCCATGCACTATAGTGAACTGATGTGTTCTTGAGTTGAATAATGAGTTAATAAGTAGTGAATTAAATAATATTTAATTCACTCCACTCATTACTAGTTGATTAGCTAGTTAAACTAATCTCAACTAGTTCAACTAAGTTAAACCGAACACAACTCCACCAACTGTCTCATCAACTCCACCAAACTTCTGC
>JAXQQM020066345.1:0-65274 GCA_034641835.2 Pinus albicaulis | reverse complement strand
ATTCTTTATTCTATCTAGTCAAATTTTTTTTGTACGCCTCTATTTTATGTTGGCATTGAGTGGGGGGGGATTTTGCAATTGTTTTTGGGTAGTAAGTATAGTAGTTTCACTAATAAATTCCATTACTTTTGGATCCCTTTGAAGTATATATTGACCTTTGCTTGAAGTTGTTATTGTTGGAAACTCATGGATAACCAAGAAAGCTTGTAGTCCATGTATAATGGGTTGGGTGCAATTTGTATTATTGAATGACATTGTTCAAAAGCTTAACCTAAAACCTAACCCCCAAAAAAAGCAAAAAAACACTATCCCTATTCATTGTTGAGGGATATAGTAAATTTCAATTTTTTCTATGCTATGCTAATTATATTTGTATTTTTTTTTCAAAGTCGGGAGGTAGAGTTTATATTAAAAAATCTATGGCCATACCATACAACTTAAGTTTACAAAAAATATGTAGTCCTGGGCAATCATGACCTGGAATTCCCAGCTAAGGATGAAGGTTGAAATAGCAAAAAAAAATACTATGGAGGCCTATCCATATCTACCTCTTAGAAGTCCATAGCCGTACTACTTAACGCACTGGAATAATGTAAACGGTACTCAACAAACACACTAGGTTACTAAAAGAAAATAAAAAATGTAATGCCCATTTTGGGCTTTAGTTACTAGGTCCACATGAATTGTTAGCCTCTAGGTCTTCATATTTCATTGTTGTAGAGCTAGTATCAAAGTAGATAGCCACATGTTTTTCTTTAGTGAGGCCTTCCAATAGCTTTGAGATATGGGCAGTTAGGGTGTATCCATTGAATGATGTATAGAAAATGAGGTAGAGTCTACAGAGGTGTTGCTTAAGTTGAGAGTAGGAGCTAACTCAAACTCTAGAGGGAGGTTGAAGTGAACAAATTTACACCCAACCATCATTTATAGACTCCATATTTGAGGCCATTTCCAACTAGTTCCCTCTAAAAATGGTCATGGAGGCCTGAAGTTCATCCTCCCATTCCCTCTAAGCCAGGAAACACTTAATAATCTTTCCAGAAATTCCACCAATCAATGCACTCATAATCCTACAGAGCACATAAAACTGAGTTACCAATATTTAACCCTGGCTCATAGCCAAAGCCCACCTGCAATTCTGATGGAATTCTCACAATGATTATGGCATAAAAGGGTATTAGCTCTAACATCAAATCCATTACCCACAAACAATTGCAAATCATTATACAGTCGAATACTTATCCCTCTCACCAAGGATTTATTTAACGTAACATAGGACCAATGTTCACCCTTTGGATGGATCAATTAATCCCACATGTAGGATCCATTTCCACCAAAATATAGTTCTTTAGAGAATGAATCAAATAAACGTGCATAAGATTAGAAGGTGAGGTCGTTTAAGCCTTGTCCTCCACATTTTCTTCATGATAGGTATCATGGGAAGGGTTTCTTGTCTTAACACTTTGCTACTTCATGTGAGTGGGCACATGGAGTTCAAGCCTCTTACCCCCTCCTTTACACACAAAACACCTCCTTGTATTTGAACCCTTTAATCGGCCTTTTAGTTTTCTTCAACATTTAGAATTTAACATATTTTGGAAAGCTTTAGGTTTGTAGGTAGGGGGAGTTTGAAGGAGGGATTAGATAACTTCCATTTAGTTTTTTATCACTGTCACCTTTCAAACACATTTGTCTTTTAGTACATTGGCCTTTTAGTTTGCTTCAACATTTCGACTTTAATATTTTTTGGCAAGATTTAGGTTTGTAAGTAGGGGGAATTTGAAGGAGGGATTAGATAACCACCATTGAGTTGTTGATCACTATCACCTTTCAAACAACTTTTTCTTTTAGTACATCAAATCCTTGATGGACTTTAAGAGCTTCTGGTTCATTGGAATATGCTGAAAATAATTGCAGTTGTGCTTAGATTCATGTCGATATCTCAATAGTTAGAGAAAATCTCTAACATTTATGATTTTACCTGATATCTAATAGAGATATCCATATGTCCTGTAGCAAATTGCTTAATAATTCAATATTTTTGATATATAGATTTGTTTTTTGGAGTTGAATTCAAAGGGAAAATGTGGAGACAAGTAGTGTAGAACACTATGTATTTCATGCTTTGCTAGGTTGTTGAATTCATCAATTATGTGCTAAGTCTCTTTCTGGAGCTAAATTTAGGAGTAATTTGTAGAGTATATGGTGTTGTTTATCAAAGATTTTGTAGAATTTAGAGTAGATTTCATGCAAAGAGGGGCAGGAAAATATTAGGAGTTGAATTGAAAAGGAAAATGTGAAGACAAAGTAGCATATAAGACTATTTATTTCCCACTTTTCTAGGTCGGTGCATTAAAAAATTATGTGTCACAATTTGTGGGAGATTCCAACTCTTCTATATTTTTTAGAGAAGGGAAAAAGTCTATTAGAATAGGGAATCAACTTGGAGTAGTGTGCTTCAACCTTCAAATGTGGGTAATACCTAGCAAGTTAATTGTCGCCGGATCCAAGTGGCACATATGTATTTGCACTGTTGTGAAAGAAAGTAAAGGTGAGGTTGTGTTGCACATGTCAAACTTGAGGTATGCCATTACAAGTTATGAAAAATTTCAAAATATGAAATGAATTTTGGGACAACATGCATTTCTCTGTTTTTGAAATTTTTCTTTGTATCACTTAATAATATTTCTAGAAATTCCACCAATCAATGCACTCATAATCTTGCAGAAGCACATAAACTGAATTACCAATATTTAACCTTGGCTCAGAGCCAAAACCCACCTGCAATTTTGATGGAATTCTCACAATGATTCTGGCATAAAAGGGTATTAGCCCTAACATCATATCCATTAACCACAAACAATTGTAAATCATTATGCATTTGAATCCTTATCCCTCTCACAAAGGCTTTCTTTAATGTCACATAGGACCAACATTCACCCTATTCTCTCTTGAATTTCAAATTTGATTTTATTATTTTCTCACTGTTAAGACTTCCTTTCAAAATTGCTCTACTTTCCATAGGGTTTTATTTTAGTAGTGAAGGTAGTCCCTTTCCTAGTTTCCCATTGCTTTCCAATCTCCTGAGAGCATATGCCCAAGCGTCGTGGACCGGTTTTCCTACATAAGTAGGCCGCTTTGTGGTTCACCCCTTATGGGCCAAGGGCTATTAGTCGTGTGGAAGTGGGGCCATATGTAATATCTAGCTTGTTGAAGCGTCATGCACAAGGAAAAATGTTGCACCACTGTGTACTCAGGCAAACCAAAATCATTGATGCCCACGAAGCCAGATCTAGTTTTTTCATGTGTGCCATATGTGTGCATGGGCATGTTTGTGCACATATATTTCTCTAAGCTAAGTATCATATATGAGAGTTGACAAATCGAGACTTGTCGAACATTTGTAGGTTACAAATGCCGATTTTTTTTTCTAAACTATTTCAAACTCTGAGAAGGGAATTTCACTTACTATGTTCACATTTTCTTTAATCCAAAATTGTGATCTACTTGATAAGGCGTTACAATGCTTCTTTGTTAGATATATTTGTAAAATATAGAATGGAAAATTATTGAAAGTTTTTCATATATTTCAGAGCCCAAAACCTGTCAGGTTAAATGATATAAATCATAGTTTATCCAGTTAGCATTCAGTTTGAGACTGTAAATAGTTAGTTGTACAAACATTTGTGCCATAGTAGTCCAATTTTCAAACATAGAATATTATGCATATTCTATCATTGCAACAATCCACAAAGAGATTCATAAGGTATATAAACATTCAAAAATACCAAGAGGCTAGTTTGAATTCAACTGATACTTATTTTTCTTACAATTAGTTTGTTAGTTGATGCTACCAACCTTGTTTTTTTTGCAAACAAAACTCATCTCAATTGCAACCTGTCTGCTAGACGGATTATATGATATTTAGATATTTTACTACAACTGAATGGTCTCTATGCATTATATGAAACATAAAAACTGTTAAATACTATTCCCAAACAAAGTATTGTTTTTAGATTAACTAGATCATCTCTTATGCAATACTTTGAAATGCATAAACTATATACCTCCCTCAAACAAAATTGTGCTTTCAGATTACAAACTTTTGCAGAAGCCATTCTTTGTGACACCATTTTCAAGAATATCTACAATGCTTATAGGGGTGGCAAGTGAGGGGGGAAGGTTATTTTTGGCCCCGAAGGATAGATTGAATTAGGCTACTCTTGGAATCTAGGAAAAGATTCTAATCCTTCAAGGCCTTATTCTAGTTGCTTCTTCTCCAATCAGGTCCCTCATTATAATAGGAGACTCCAATAACACCATATGTCATCTTGTGTTGAGAAATTTTTCTTCAGACTCTTAGCTGTGACATCTCCACACAAGAATCATGGGAAATCTATCCATAATACCAATCACACAAGTAAATCATGTTCTAAGAGACCTCAACGCTATAGCTAATAGGATGGCCAACCAAGCCTTATCACTAGCACCTGAAAGCATGCATATCAAAGGAACAATGGAGGGAGGAAATGATAACATAATTCAATGGATATGTCTACTCAATTAAAAAGCATGGAAGTATTGCTTTTTGCATGTCTGGAACGTGGCAATCACAGACTGTCTTGTGACAACAGTGATAGAGTTAAGTTGAACTTCCATATTGTGATAAGTAAGTCAGAGTAAAATGTTTCCAAGTCTTGGGAATCCATGAGAGGTACCAAACAATCATGTATACAATTGGAACACCTTAATAGGTGAAGAGAGGAGTTTCCTTGTGTGAATGGCATGGTATAGCCAGTTCTGGCCCATTCCTAGAAGTATCACCCCATGCAAGTTGGTAGTGGGAAATATTCAACACAAAGAGGGACTATAAAGGCAAGGTCGTGGAGGATTAGAGAAGTTAAGTTTTATATTACCCCCTCTCCTTGTGCATCAATGAGTTGGGAATTGAAGGAACTCAGGGAGGTAACTTGCTCAGGGGACCTCTTTGTTATATTTTGCTGGATTTGGTTCCAAAACACTCTATGGCAAGCAGGGTCATCAAGGTAATTGGCACAATCATTAACAGGAATGTCAGAGGCAATTTGGACAGGGGATGGAAGCTCATAAACTCTGTACCTAAGTCACTTGATACGGGGATATGGGGATATGGGGATTCGAGAATCAGATTCGGGTATGGTGACCCTCGGAACAGGACACGTCTGTGATACGATACGTTATATATATATATATATATATATATATTAAAAATTATATATTTTTTACACAAATTCATACAAATTCATTGATTCAAACATAGATTTAAGATCTTAGATACTCATGCATGATACATTGATACATCATACAATTGTCAAATTTACTTAGAAAGACAAGATAGTAAGATACTGTAGTTTTCTCATTAAGACATCAGAATCAAAATGTGTTACATACATACACTGCCAATGGCAAATAGAAATAGAAAATACAAAAAAGATATAGTCTACAAAACTACAAGCCTGAAGCCTCAATGAGTCAGAGTCAATGAGTCATCAATCCTCATCATCATAATCAACATCACTGTCCTCATCTCGATCATCATGCTCACCACTGCTCTCCTCTGGCTCTGATGCATCCTCCTCCTCTGTCATCTCTGCATCTGCTGGTGTGGAGGATGATGCCTCTACTCCATCATCAAATGTGACAGGCTCTAGCACTGGCGCATTGAGATCCAAGTTGGCCAATGCCAACTCAACGTTGCTGTCTAGACCCATATCATCAGGAAAGACATCCCACATCTTTGTCTTTCCCTTCAACCAATCCTCCCTCTGCCTGTAGATGAGACGAAGGTTGGTGTGCACATACACCATTGTCTCTGCCCTGGACTGCTCAAGCCTGCTCTTCTTCACACTATACAAATTTCCATATGTGCTCCAATTCCTCTCGCAACAAGAGGATGAAGTCACCTGAGAGAGGAGCCTCATGGCTAACTGCTGTAGAGGAGGGCTTGTTGCCCCATGAGTTTCCCACCAAGAATAGGGCTTCTTAGCCCCCCTGTCTCGAATCACATCATAGCCTGCAAATCGCCCAGTGCCAGTGGAAAACTCTGCAAAGTCATCCTCCACCTCATCAAGGGATGCCCTCTCCTGAAAAAATCCTCCTCAATGCATCTTTCCTCCCCTGTGAGATTTCACCATCCATGTGTGGAGGGAATCTGCAGGAAGGTCCACCATTCAGCCACTCATGGCTGTAGTATTTTGGGTTCAAGGAGTGAGCCAAACAATATAAAGGTGTGCAATTCTTGTCCCATCTGCTGACAAGAATATCCTGTATGCCGGTGAAGAAGGCCTCTGGTGATGTCTCATACTCTGGGCACTGACTCTGTAAAACAATGGTCCTCACAGACTCAATCATGGAATCCCATCCCTCATAAACCTCTCCTAGGATGGGTTGGTCTGTATCTGCAAATCGGAGCAAGGAAATGATAGGCTCCATGATCTGAATAACTAGATCTATCTTCTCCCACCATAGATCATCCAACACTGTGTCTTTCACTTTCTTTGAGGTTGCTTGATTCGTATTTCTCCAAAAAGACCAAAACTCTGAAATAACTAATATTATCTCCACTCACTACCAACAGATTCAAGATGTGAGTATGGAAATCTAGCATCTCCAACTCCAAATGAAAAATGCACAGGCTATGGAATAGGGAGAAGCACGGGGAAGAGATCGTTAGGTGTCTTCAGTAAATTTAGTCCAAGCTGCTTCAATTGGATTGCCTAACATACCTCAACCAGGTATCCTTAATAGATAATTTGATTATCATAGATGATTAAGAATCCACCTTGGTTTAAATTTTGTTGAATTCGTTTCAATTGCTATCACATATACACCTATTCCATAAAATGTATCCTTATGGATTTTTTTGGACTCTTGAGCCTTGCAGTAGGATAGAGACAATCGACATGATCGAACATGTTTAGTTACAAAATATTATGCTACATTGTGCTACAGAATGCTATGGATGTACCTTCGTTGTGGTTCAACACCATTTTTCCAATTCAAACTACCTTGTTATTAAAAAAAATAATATCTGCAATACTTATATTTATATCGATGATTCAAACCTAGATATTTAGTTTCATCATCAATACATAAGTCCAAACGTTTCAAACCAGGGTATCTTAGTTTCAAACTAGGATTCTTAGTTTTGACCCATGAATGAGGCAGATAACATTCGTTAAGAAGAAAATAGAGAGTGGAGCTGCTGAGATCTCCTTCCTCTGCTTCGGCACCTTTGCCTTGGTTGCAAATTTCACTCAATATGCCCTATTCTCTTTATGTTCTCCTTGTCATGTCGTCGATGCCCTTCTGCACCAAACTTTCGGGTCTCAGCGCTTATCTTCCCCTGTTCATTGCAGATTTAAATTTTGGTCATGCATACAAAATAAAATGATCCCCGTTTCTCTTACAGAGCAGGAAAAAATCAATATTAATACGAGTTATATTAATAGAACCATTTGGTGAAGCTTAGTAACTCTTGACTTGTCTATATTAGTTATTCTTGTTTTTTCTGTCAAGTCATTTAACTTGACAAACTCTAGGATTTGATGGGGAAAATTTTCTCCAGATATCCCTAAGAAATCAAAACAATAATAACTTAGCATTAGCAAAGCATGTAATGGAACTATGTTTACTTTGTATGACAGACTTAAAAGGGAAGCTCCTGGCAATATCTCCACCACAGAACTTTGAAATATTAATCAAAATAAAATTCTATTGTCAAATGAGCTAAACAGAAAAGTTATTTCTGTAAACAGAAAAGCGAGACAGGTTCATATGAATTTTTTGTAGCAATGGCCCATTATAATACAAAAAGTTTGTGTCTATCAAAAAAATAATCCGTGGTGCTTAGTTTAATTAATGAGCACTTGAATCCAACTAAAATAGGCCATTTCAATTAAAAGGTGCTCTTCCCTTAACATTGTCAAAACTTAGAATTTATGTTGGCACTGGGCAGGAAAGAGTTTCTTTCTATGAGGGGTCATTGTGTTGTAAACTAAACTGCACATCAGCAAGGATGCTTCTCAAGAGAAATGCAAGAGCAACATAAATACCACCTCGTTTTCCTCATTCATCATTTAGTACAAACTGATCAACAAGCTACGGTTGAACCTGGTCAAGCAGCCCTCTAGTCAAGTCAAGTCAAACTTCTGCCCTTCAAACTTCGGCCCTCTTTGCTCTGACCTAGACCGAATTTCAGCCTCCAGAATATGCTCAGAAAACTCTGCCTGCCCAGAAACTGCCCAGAAATTTACATGTGGAAGTTCAAGTTCAAGTTCAAGAGAAAGAGAGAGAGAGAGAGAAATATGATAGAGATGAATTCATCCTTCTTGTCCTTCATCCTTCTTCTCCTTCGCATGAATGCCCATAAACTGTCTTTCTTGTGTATGATCGAATGGTGCCTCTATGGAGGAGGTCGAATGCCTTTATATAGTGTTCTATCTTCACGAATGGGTTTGTCTCTTCACTGGAGCCGAATTGACTTGAGGAAGGGCTGACTTGATTAGTTTGGAGCCAAAAATTCAAAATTCAAATTTCTCATAATATTTCTTTCAAGTGCTAATCAATAAAAATGACATGAAGAACATGCCTTACATTTACATTATACATTACAACGGCTTAAATATAAATTATGAAGACTGACCATAGCTATAAAATTCAACATAGCATGCCTTGCTAGGTAGGTTTAACATAATTTTTTTTTTAACAGTAGTTCATCCTTTTTATGGATTTCAAGTGTTTTAGATTATAAATTCCAGCAAAAACATTGGAATTATCTGCTAGAGGTATTTTGGATGTCTTCATAGAGAATCTAGATAACATATTGATGTAAGATGCATTATGGTCTCTCAGTCTGATGATGGTGACTGTGTCACCATCAGGTCTAGTAGCATGTTTTCCTCTTATTCCATTTTGTTATCCTTTAGCTACTGTATATTTTTTCCTGCATGACATCACTGCATGGAAACCAAGACATTATGAAGTGGATTTTTGCTTTTTCTTCCTCATATAATGTCAGTGTTTTTCCATCTTGGTGTCAGTATGCTAATGTTTTCAGCAATAACGTCCTCAGAATCCGGAGATATGCTAGCTTCCTGGGTGTTCATCATGAGACTATTTTTTTCCTCCAGTGAGAAAAAATCGTAATTTCCATTCATAGTGGAATGGATAATTACATTCTTTAGGTGCCTACAGCATTTGTCATAAAGAAAATCAGATATAGTAGCATCTTCTTAGTCTCAAGGCTGTCTAATACATATAGGCTAGCTGTAAATATAATTTCTGTTCAAAAAGACTCCCACATATATATTCTTCGAGTGTTCTATCCAGCTTCCTGGATTTTATACAGTCTCATCACAGATGGCCAGACTATATAATCCTGGTGGTTGAACTATTTTATAGTAGCACATTGTTAGCAGGTGATTTAGAATAATCTTTGAATGAATGTTACCTGTTGCATGTGTAATGGAATATGCTTTGGTCACATTAACAGGTTTACCTCGAGAAAAAATAAATTTCTGTTGTAATGTGTTGTTTGAAAGCATAAAGACAGATATAATTGGATGATAATACAAAACATCATAGAGGATTCATCCAACACTAATATTTTCATCTTGATCAATTTCATTTGTTGCCGATTAGTATACCAAATAAATTGGAGCCTGTGTACATCATACAACTAACTAAATATTTGCATTTTCATCCTCATAAATTCGTCCATTTGGTGTGCATATTGTCAGTCATTTAAGCTGTTTGACAGACACTATGGGTTCAATCTAACCACTCGAGTCCATCTAACAAATATGGTTAATAACTGTTGGTTGTTATGTTGCAAAGTATGATATTTTCAATGTCATTGCCAACCAAAATCTAGACGACATTTTAGATTTGTTAAGCATAGGCCTGATCCATAGCAGTGCTGATTTCTTTGGCAAAATTTCTGACAACTCTTTTGTGTTTCCTACTATGCTTTGCATTATGTTTTTCACGCTACGGTCCTGGGAGTTGAGTTGGGTTTCCCAAATGAGACATTTTACAAATGTATTATCTATATTATATAATCATCTTAGGCTTTGGACAAAGTTTTTAGTACATAAATCTCTTGCAGAGGGACTATATTCGACGTTTACTCTCATCGCTTGGCATGCATGAGCTACGGATGTGCCATTGTTGGGCTTTACAGATGAATAAAGATAGAAATCCCCTATTTACTGAGTGGACTCTGTTTTTAATTGATTTCTCAAATTCCTTCCACATTTCTTGATGAGGGCAACAACCTCCTTCTCTGTTGAAGTAAACATCATTTATGGCTGGATTTTTGTAAGATTTCATGTATTGCCAGGACATTGGGAAAATTTCAGCCTTACAATGTCGTGGAATCCAATTGTAAAGGAGCTAATTGGTCCAGAGAACTACTCACTTGATTTTTACTGCATACACTACAACTACATAAGAGATCCACGATGTAGAGCATGATGTAGAAGAACTCCTGTGGAAAATGGTCAGGTTGTGAACCTTTAGTGGTCAAGCTTCCTTTGCCAGCTCAACTTTCAAAACGCTATAAAATGATGATGTTGTGTTACCTTGGAAACCTTCTCTTGTGGATAGGATAATACTCTGGAGTCATTAACTAATTCTAGTTCCATTCGTGAAGATTTAATGGGTTCATGGTTGCACTACCCTATTGATGATTCATTAGATAAAGGAATATTGCTCTGAATTCTTTGGAGGGTTTTGCTTGCTGTATCTATAAATCTAGGTCACTAGATCCAAGGTTATTTCATTTGCTATATTTTTATTTCACCCATTTACTTATCTTGGATCTAACAAAAGCACTTAATTGAGTTGTCATGCTTGGGAAAATTGAATATATATTTCTCATTTGAGGTCAATTTACAATGACTTGTTTCAACATTGAGAATCGAGATATCTTTATGATCTACACACTCAAAGAAGACTAATCAATGTGAAAATAGGGTGAACAACCTACTTAATAATAAGTGGAACAATTCATGCCATTTGAGATTGATTTCTAGGGTTAAATTCAAGCCTTCAGATCTAATTTTATTTTTGGTGGATATTGCATGATCCATGGTATGACCAACTTCCTAGTTATTCATTTAACACCTCAACGCATGTGATTTATTTCTTGTATGTCATTTTACTCACTCTTCATCAAGGTCTGAAATGTGGCATGTTACACCTTGATAATTTCAATGTTTTTTTTGCACAATGAAGTCTTAAACACCTTCTAATGCAAGAAAATGCAACAATGAGCTCAACAACCCACTTTATAATTCAACAACATATGCAGATTTGTCACTGACATAAAAACTTGGCTCTAGTTCTCACTTTTTATCTACGTATTTTATGTGGTCAAGTACTGAAGTTTATTGCACCATTGTTTGATGATCTATATGCTCTGAAACTGAGTCATATAACACTTAATTTCTCATCTCTTAGCATTGGTGATGAGGATTACATCTTATGACATTGTTTAAAGTGTCCGTAAAGAAAATCAATACACAAGGTTCACAGAGTTTGAAGCAATTTAGTGTTTCAAGTCCCTCTTAAGGTAAACCAACAGCATAATAAATCCAACAACCTAGCCTATAAGGCTGATGCCACACCTGATCTCAGACTTAAGAACCCTTAATCTACACCTATCCCATCTAACACAAAACTGTGTGTTCAAACTTAGTTTCTTCACTGTTGAGCATGATAATGACTTCTTCTAGGCTGGAAACAATGCATACTGCAAATTATAAGCTGCAATAACAGATTTATCCTATTTGAAGATTTAACAGAAAGGATCGTGAAATTTTTCTGATATGGGTTTCAGAACTGTAAAGGATATGGTTGGTCGTGCATATATGCTAAAGATGGATAAAGAGGTTATAGACAGTAATGAGAAGCTTGAAAATATCGATCTTTCTTTGCTACTTTGGTCTGCAGCAGAGATTCGCCCAGAAGCTACTCAATATTATGTTCAGGAAGGTCTGGATATGGTACATTTGTGTGGAGCTCCTCCTTGATCCCGAGTCAAACATTAGATCATCCATGCTCCCTCTTGCATTTGGCTCTTCCTACAATTTCTCTTATAGCAGCCACCCTTTACGTAATTATTGTGTTCTGTATCCTCCTTTCATGCAGCTGCCCTTCCACACCATTTTGAACTGACATTGCTGTCAGAAACAAATTTCTGATAATGAGGGGGGTCTATTGCCTTGGTGGTCTTGAGGGATCACAGGTAGGGGTTCAAATATCCATCCCCCTCTCCACGGCCTCTTGCTTTATCTCTAGAATTTTCTTCACCATGATGTCTTAGTGATCATAATCTTCAATCACAAGGTACTCGTGATCTATTGAACCAGACCGTTGAGAGAAGCAAAGGATGGCTGAGGTGAAAAATAAGCCCCTTGACTACTTTAGGCTCTGACGATTATGGCAAAGTCCTCTTCCAATTCAGATGAGGAAATCTTATTTGAAAAGCCAGTTTAAATCCCTTGATCATGCCTCTATCTTGGCTAGATTGTTACATTTTCCCATAGGTTTATTGTGTCTTAACTATCCTCCTTGTCTCTTAGTTTGACTATGTACGACAGGTCCCACTTCCTTTGTCAGGGATGGAGGATTCAAGCTCCCTTGGTTTTTAAAGTCAAAAGTCATCTGCTGGGGGATTTTCTCTCTCTAGACAGGGTGGATTTTACTATTTCAATTATAAATGTCCCCACACATGCTACTAGTCTTTCTCAAGGGCTGCCTGATAGACTGATATCTGAAAATAATTATGTTTCTTTCTAACCAAACTTCCATAGCTGGCGACATGTTTCCAAATTTCTTTAAGCTTTGTGGATTTTGATATCATATGCTAGTTTTGAAAGAGATATGGTAACAAGGTAGGAAAGCTCCTGCTGAGGTCATGTTTCTTTATAAAATGACTTCAAATATGGTAGGGGTACTCACACATAAGGAGGAGAGGAAAAGGGGGCATCAAAAAGGGCCAAGGAAGCATTTTCCTCAGGAGTTGATCCTGCATTAGGTTGTTTTTCAGTGGATAAATGTAAGAAAGTATTTGCTTTAGTAATGTCCTCCTTCACCCAAACCTTCTTCCAGGTTTTGTTGAAATTTCCCCTTCTTTCATGACCTCTCTTTACTATGTACAATTCAGTCTTGGAAGCTCTCCATTTTCAGTCATTATGTCCCCCCTCGTTGGAATTCTGAACTTTTCTAGGATCTTTCTTGAGTGTTTTGTTGCATGTTTATTGATTTGGCTTCTAAATTTGTCCAATATTTTCCTGTTTCTCTCCTTAAAGGTGTCCATCTTCAGCTTCATACCTAAAGTTCCAAAAAATAGAGCCCAAGAGTTGTTGTAAGGGCCCCTTTGGACTTGCTAAATCTTCCATGTTAGAGAGTGTTATCTTCAAATTCCATGAGTTCTCACAAACTTAGCCTTGGATCCATCCTTGCTATCCCAAAAAATATAATCCTTAATTATGTTCGGGTTGTATCAAATGAAGCACAGATGAGCGAGCAGACATTCAGGGGATATGGTGCCTATGTAGTTTGCCTTAAAGCTTTTTTTTCTTCCTTGCAAATATGTTGGACCATATTTTCCATTAAAGCCTTATTAATCCAATCCCCCATAGACCCAAGCCTCTACAAGCCTTATACACATTCTTCCAAGCTGACAATATAATATTTCTTGGTCTATTGTGTTCCTTAACGGACTACACATTTGCTGATATTTTTAGAATTGGCCAATTGTAGAATAAACTTTGACAATTGTAGTTTTCCAGCTAGAGAGTCATTTCCCTTTCCAAATTGTTCCTTTACTAGATAATCCTTTAATAATATTTTTCCAAAAAGGCCCTTCTTAGCGTGGTCACGAAGGAGAAGGATTCCAAGATATTACCTGGTAGTTTGTTTTGTGCTCTTCCTGTTGTGTTTGTATTTGTTAATTTTAGATAGACTTACTAGGTTTCCATAGCTGGCGACATGTTTCCAAATTGCTTTAAGATTTGGGGATTGTGATATCATATGCCAGTTTTGAAAGAGATCTGGTAACAAGGTAGGAAAGCTCCAACTGAGGTCATGTTTCACTATAAAATGACTTCAAATATGGTAGGGGTACTCACACATAAGGAGCAAAGGAAAAGGGGTCATTAAGAAGGGCCAAGGAAGCATTTTCCTTAGAAGCTGATCCTGTGTTAGGCTATTTTTCAGTGGATAGATGTAAGAAAGTCTTTGCTTTAGTCAATTTCTCCTTTACCCAAACCTTCTTCCAGGTTTTGTTGAAGATAACATGGTATTTTGTTTTGTGCTCTCCCTGTTGTGTTTGTATTCGTTAATTTTTGGACAGAATTACTAGGTTTACATAGTGGCGACATGTTTCCATTGCTTTAATCTTTGGGATTGTGATATCATATGCCGGTTTTGAAAGAATGCAGTAGCAATTAGGAAAGATCGGTGAGGTCATGTTTGCCTTAAAGCTTTTTTTCTTCCTTGCAAATATGTTGGACCATCTTTTCCATTAAAGCCTTATTAATCCAATCCCCCATAACATAGACCCAAGCCTTTGCAAGCCTTATACACATTCTTCCAGGCGAGTAAGATAATATTTTTTGGTCCGTTGTGTTCCTTAACGGACTACACATTTGCTGATATTTTCAGACTTGGCCAATTGTAGAATAGACTTTGAAAATTGTAGTTTTCCATCTAGAGAGTCATTTCCCTTTCCAAATTGTTCCTTTACTAGACAATCCTTTAATAATATTTTGCCAAAAAGGCCCTTCTTAGCATGATCATGAAGGAGAAGGATTCCAAGAGATAACATGGTATTTTGTTTTGTGCTCTCCCTGTTGTGTTTGTATTCGTTAATTTTTGGACAGAATTACTAGGTTTACATTTCAAAGGAACCGTAGTAGAGTCGTGAGAGAAGCGAAGGAGTAGCTTCAAGGGACAGCGAGAGGAGCAAGGGAAGCGGCAACAACGACGCAAAGTTATGCAACACAAAGGCTTCGGCGCTATGCGGATCCATGAGAGGCGATCTTTGCTCAACGATGTGGCTTCCGAGTTATGCGAGAGGCCTCAGTGAGTGTGGGTGCACCACCCACTACGGGGTTACAGTCCTTTTGAAGCGGTGCGGGGGCACGCGAGCCTAGCGGGGCGACTGCGGGAGAAGCTAGGCGTATTTGGGGTTTCTAGGGCCAGAATCGGGCTGAGTCTTGTAAATCACATTTGAGGGTGTGGATCAGTCATAATCTTAGTCTTCGAACAATAGGTTAGCTACAGATCTACTTTTTCTCTTTCGGGTTAACTAGATTTGGTGCCCAAATTTGTTGTACTCATAATATACTTAATAATAATAAACTTTGATATCTGCTGCATTGGTTTTCCCGCTTTGGGTTTTCTGGGGACTTATGTCCAAAAATCAGCGTGTCACTTTGTTGAATGAGCGTAATATTCAGTAAATGATCTAAATGTGTAGGTTGTTAGTTGTGTTCACTTCGGTATTTTCTAAATATTCTTTCTGAAAATAACTTGTATAAATTAATCAAGTAGGAGAAACAAACCATGATACTATAGTAGGATTTCTGCATAACCGTATTCAAGAATTTTCACAGATTCCAGAATTCCAACCCGACTGGACAAAGAATTTAACGACTAAAGAAAGAGAAAGAATGAATGTCTATGGAAAATACTGTCATCTGGAATATTTGTCAAGTTAATGTGCTTTATACTGCAAAGTTTACATTCGTAATATCATATTACTTTACATAGTGACTATTGGAATGTCGAGATGTTTCTAAAGGAATATCCAATTGACAATTTATTTTTTCATGTCACATAAAGCAGGGGAAAGGAGATGCCTTAATTCAGAGCTTTGGCATGTCTGTGTCTGACCGCTTGTGTTCTTACCTGTTGTTGGGAGCAAGGTTGTTTATTTTCCATAGGGTTACAATGAGCAAGTGATATTGTTTCTCACTAATTTTTAATTTGCAATCTTCTTTTCGATACAAAGGACTGAAAATAATGAATTCTTATCTTATTTTCATCATAAAATGTGATTCCAGTATTTTGAAATTTTAATGTTACGTAATGAAACTGATCATAATCAATGTGATTTTAGGTAGCTGCTTCAACAAACAAGGAGGTTGATGTTCATATATCCAATTATACAAATTTTCCAACTCAATTAAATAAGCCAACTTCACAATGTTACAATGCATGTGGGTTCTCTACATTTAATCCTTGCTTTGGTTGTGAACACTTTTATTCATATCACTGTATATACAAGTTTTAAAATTTAATAAACACCTTATTGAATGCCAAGAAGATGTGGAAATTGATGAAGTATATGCTCAAATGACATTGCAACCTCTTAATGTTGTAAGACATTTTCAATTTCATTATATGTTCTTTGTTGTAATTTCCAATTTTGGTGAGAAATGCTTTGGTACTAGTTCCATTTGTGCAGGGAACTAAAAATTGATGATACTGTGCAACAAGCGAAAAATATTGTTATTTTGGTTCTGACCTTGGCACGCCAAGCAAGCAACCGAATTACTTTTATAAAACGTTGACTGCAAGTAACACTAGCACCGATGATAGGTTTTATGTGCCATGACGCGCTGCGGAAAAAGTTTGTCCTCCACTTGTGCGGTTCTTATTTTCCCATAGTTGTTGTTCTATTTGTGATTTAATAGATAAGTGCTTAGAATTTTAGACATTTTTTAAGAGAAGACTACATTTTTTGAAGGATCAAAAGGTAAGGGTATTTGTCATATTTGTCTCTTATTAAGTTTTGTTTGTTTTGGGCAGGATTTCACTAAGCAACCACCTTTCCAGGAACTCACAGCCAAGGATATTCATGACAATGAATGGAAATTTCGACATATTTTTCAGGGTAATTTATAACAGTTATTTGAATGTTGTTTTGGAATAAAAGGGGATAGTGAATATGTAATTATGTGTAATTTAATTTTGATACTCTTATATCATTGCAATGCATTTTGAAATGTATACAGGTTGTGCATATATCAAATTTGTTGCCACATTTGAGGTCATACGTGGCAGATATATTTTAAAATTCTTGTTAATGGTGTTAGTAGCTACCCGTACACTCTAAAAAGTATATGATATAGCTAGTCCCAGTTACTTTACCTTTGAATGTGGAGCCAACATGTTTAGTTTTTCTCTGGATATAATTTGTTGGCTTCTAGGAATTTGATTCCTTTTCCCCTAGAATAGTATGCCGATGATTGAATATTGTTATATTGAAGCTATATTTCCGGTTAGTATCGAATTTACAAAGTCTTATCTTATTCTTTTTTAGTTTCTTGCTGTAATCTTGTGTCAGCAATACTTTGCTCCACCCATTAGATTTCTACTGACCAGTTTTATTGTTGAAGTATCACTGCTTCTTAAAGATAACTAGATGAAACGATACAACTACAAAAGTAGAGCATGAGACATTCATAGTAGAAATTGCTAGCTCTGCTGTGTTTGATTATGTTGGATAAAATCAAAATTACAGTGTACCATAAGCATGAGAATTCAAAATACTGAATGTGTGCTATTTGCATTTATTACTTTAGTTGAAGATAACATTTCATCAACAAATGTTGTACAATGAGAACACAGTAGGTACAAAATTTATTCTATGGTGATGTTTTATTCTTCTTATTATTATTATTATTTTTATGCGGGTCATTTGGCTAGATAGTGGCCACTATTTCCCAACTGAAGAAAGCTTGTTCGATTTTCTTGCTTTTATGGGGAAAAGTGACGTTAACAATATTTCTTAACTTAAATATTTCTTATGTTGAGGTATATATCGTATAAATTCTTTATAGTCTACTTTAGTTTATATTCCAGTGTTCATCGACTTTCTTGTCTTATACTCTGCATTGTATCTTGTTTTTTTTTTTGCTAGAGAAGGAACTTAGTATTGATGGCAAGAAGCATGAATTGAAGAAAGAGGAGAACAATAACATTAGAGCGACAAAATGCAAATTAAAGGGAGTGAAGAAAACTGGTCTAGTGGTACCTGTAGGGCCAATATCCCGCATAAGACACACATAGATACTGATGACCAAGCTTTCAGAGTTGGTGAATTCACCTGCAATGTCTTCTGCAATTTCTTCGCAACAGAATGATAATGTTTTGAAGTGATGAAACAATATTTCATGTGTAAATTGTACTCCAACCAATATTAAGTTGGAAACTCATATTGTGATACTTGACATTTTATATAATATAATTTATGTGTTATTTATAGTTGCCCTTGATATTACTTAGTATTGTAATTAACATATGTAACTTTGTGTTTTCATATTAGATGAACATGTACATTGTATGACATTATTTTTTTAATTTAGTTGCAAAATAATACTAATTAATGTATGTTGATTAATAATGAACACATAAAATCAAACTACAATTACTAATTTAGTAGTTTATATTTATTAATTATGAACACAAATAAAATGAATATAAGACTAACTTAGTAGCTTATTACGATTGTTAATGAAAGTAAATGAAATGAATATAAACTACTAAAGTAGTCATTTATATAATGAATATGAAACTACCAAAAAACGGTAAATAATTACTGCAAATGATAAATTTGTGATTGCAAATAGTGACTAAATTTGCATATATACGACTATTAGTAGCTAATTTACAGTATCTTATAACACGACTAAAATGTAGTCATATTTCTTTGGTCATTAATTAGTTTCAAACAATGACTAAAATTTGCATATATATGACTATTAGTAGCTAATTTACAGTATCTTATAACACGACTAACATTTTAGTCATATTTCTTTGGTCATTAATTGGTTTTTTCAGGTGATCATTTAGTAATATATTTTGTTGTATATTTGGTCATTAATTGTGACAATTAATGACCAAATCAATGATTAAATCAATGACTAAATCAATGACCAAATATACTACTAGACAACAAAATTGAGACAACCAATTAATTACTAAGCTAAAACCGACTAAAGTAGTTGCGTTATAAGATGCGTAAAATTAGCTACTATTAGTCATAGATCGAAAAATAGTCGTTTATATGCAAAAATTTAGTCATTTTTTTAGTAACTAATTAGTCATTTTGTACTAGTGTGTGAAATACTTCTGATGCAATATTTAATGGTAGTGACTCACTAAGAGTCTTCATAATAAGCCATGTTTCTTAGATTAACTGCCTTCAGGAAATGATCCTTTCATGGTGGATCCCAGAAGGTGCTCTTCCAGTCTTCTGATTGCGAGCTCAGTTAATATTGAATGGTCCATGACAAACCAAATCAGGTCTTAAAATGTATTTCAACAAGGCTGGGTCAACTCCCTCTTACTTCGATAGATGCAAGGGTCATTATAGCTGTAATTATATGCCTTGACAGTAGCTCCTGTTGGATATATAAAAGGAGTGACCTTGCCAGAATATAACCAAGGTCATGATCATGCAACTTCCATGCATGCTTTCAAGTAGCAAGGATATATCTAAGCCTTTCTTAATAGATTCATTAGGTCTTCTGTCGAGAATTTTGTACCTCCTTTTGATGACATTAGTCACGTGATTATCTATCTTGCAGTGAGCAACATACTTCTAGGAAGCTAAAGAATCGATGAGGTTCTTCTTTAAAATGGTTGGCTAAATCTTTTTAGACTTCAGGGGTGAAGAATACTTTGACAAAGACAGAGTGTTGTGGAACCTTTGAAAAGATTGGATAACCAAATTTTACATCTGTCTTGTTTACATCCTTAATTGTGAACAAGGCTATCAATTTACAGAGGTTACAATCATATCACCATAGCCACTGGACTGTTGAGTAGACAACTATACATAAGATGAAATCACACATAGAAAGGGCTGATGACATATATACAGGGATCTGTCCTTGACTGATAGGTCCATAATTTCATAATGGTCTGTGTTCCATTCCCTCTTGCAATCTGAATAGTTATATCAACCATGCTAAGAGTAGGTAGATCATAGCAAAACCACAGGTAGAACTTATTGGGCCACTTCCTTTATTAAGATGGTCATTGATTCTCTTGACCATAAGACAATAAACGACATTCACTAGAGAGATCATTATCCTTTTTCAAGTATGAACACAATCCTGACTTTCAAGAGGAGGTAATCATGGTGCCATTTTCATTTAAGAGGAAAGATACTTCTACACCTCATCAAGATAAAATCTTCAAATTGAGCCACCGTATTTGCTATATATTTTCAATAATAGCCTCCCATGTCAAATAAATAGTTTAAAAACTTACATTCAACTGGGTTATGATACAGAATTGTTCTGCAGTCATTGGTGCACCACTATATGCTTGATTTGAAGCTATGAATCTATATTGTATACCACTGTTGACACCTTTTACATGTTTTGATAATTTTGATAGAACAATAGCCATATATATATATCAGATGTTAAAGTTTCTAATATGTTGGAGGAAGTGTACCATGGCATATTAGAACTCACACCAGATTTGTATGGCTACTGTTCTATCAGAATTATCAAAACATGTCAAAGGTGTCAACAATGGTATAAAATATAAATTCATAGCTTCAGACTTACTAGGGATGTCATCCAAGAGTCTAATCAAACCCCTATCCTGGATCCTAGTCATACTAGACACAGATAGACCCTTTTCACCAGAACTACACCAATCTCTTGGGTAATCAAGAAATTCACTGCATTAGCCATGTTGGCAGGCTAGGATGTTTGTTGCCCTAGTACCCAGCAAAATTTCCACCGGAAGGGCACCAAACGATGATAAACCCCACAATTATATGAATGAACTCGCTAGTGTGGACTCCAAATAGGTGATAAATGCGAGCATAGCCAACAAAGAAACTCGTGGGAGTCTGGCATGACTTGTCCCACAAGAAATAGAACTCTCCCACAACACCTGTGTTATACAAAGGACAATATATGGCCTCGAAAACAAATAGCTTTGACCTCCTGTGAAGAAATCTCATGTACAACCAGTAAAGATAGCTCACGGTCCTCTAAGCATACCCAAATTTTTTGAATTTTCAACACTGAAGATTACAATATCTTCTTTTTGTGACAGAGGCCATATCAATTCTTCTAATCTCAATGCAGCGTAGGAATAAGAGTCTCACAAACTGATGTATTGTCCCATAAAGGGAAATTTCAAACTCTGGCTTGAATTAGCTAGGCAAATCCCTAACTTGGCCCTCTCCTGTTGTGTATTCACTCCACCGTGGTACAGGGAAATTTCAACCTCTTTATACTGTGCACAATTCGACCTTGAAACCCTTACTGGAATACACAATGATTCGGCCCTTTTAGACTACTCTTGGAACATTAAATAATTCGTCCTTGTGTTTGCTATTGAGACAAATAATATGTGGCCCTTCTCTCTACGTACAAATTTCTCACTCGCTTCTACATAAACTCGTGGAGCCTGATCCAAATTGGAGAAAAACACAACGTCAAACAGTTTATCAGATTCAACTTCTAATCTTAGAGGAGAAATGGATCGGCCTTACTATATAATCCTCCCACTGGCTTCAGAATGGTAGATTCGGCCTTCATTAATAGCAATGAGATCATCCTCATAATACTCTTCCATGCAGATCTATATTTGAATTGCAGAAACAAACACAGGGTAACTAGACCTGTGTCATCATATCATAGAGTGTATCATCTTCATCCTCCGTACAATTGTTACTGCTAGAAAAATATTCAGCAGTGATGTTCTATGAATTGAGGTGATTCAACAAAAATTTTGAGATTGCTGAATTCAATCATCATTAAATAGGAGATTATTCCTTCTTTTTCATTCCGAACATGTTGTTTATTGTTGCCATGCCGAAACCAGTGCAGCTTAGCAGACATATAAACAACGTTGTATAAGACAGTTGATTAATGTTGAGAGCTAAGCAAGATTCCCAATCACATTGCATACAAACCTCAGAGAATCTGTCATTCGAAGCTCTTTCTTGGGCTTGGCTTCTCCTAGCTCTGAAACCATGTTAATTTAGTTAACATGTTATTTTCTTGAGATAGTTACTTCATAAGCCCATAATTAATTACATTAGATCATTAGGAAAACATATTAATCATCACATGACAGTAACTGTTGAAAGAACATTGAATGAACGAGCAGAAGACAAGCTAAGACAAGGGGACACAACGATATGGCACAAGCTAGGGAAAATTCCCAAGAAGGGGAAAACCCTTGATCAATCCATCTTATTATCCAATACAAGTGTTCAGTAGAGAGAGTACATTGATGGGAACAAAATAACTTTTCAATAACAACATTGCACCTAAACTTAGTCAATCTTCAGGCTAGGGCACTTGAACATAACTAATGGATCTGACTTAGGGAAAACCTTTCAACGACGTTCCTCATAGACTTTCTTGCGCTGGCTCTATTAGCAGATCCATGGCCTTATAGGATGGACGGTGGCATGCAGCATTAGCCCACTAATGAAACCAACTATGTATAGCAGATTTGTCCAATAAGCTCCAGCTGTCTAAGAAGAAACTAGTTACCAGAATAGAGGTCTCTAGGCCTGTGGATTTGACTGTAGGGGAGACTCCTTACTGCAATATTCTAGTTGCAAGATAAACCCATCATAAACAAGCCTTAACCACAACGTAGATTTGATTATGAACTCCGACCAGAATTCAGGTTACAGTTCCACCCATGCTACCATAGAAGAACCTAGACAATGCTTCCATCCATGCTGCCTCAGAAGAACCCGAACCATGCTTCCATCCACGCTGCCTCAGAAGAGCCCATATCATGCTTCCATCCACGCTGCCCAAAACGCAGAGACATTCTTGAAGATCGATGTATAAAATGAGGTGAGGAGAGTTTTGTTGTGGAAAAATTAAATGAGTTGATCAAGTACAAAGGATTTCAGGTACAAAGAATTTCAGGACCTCTAGTTTGATGAAAATTCAATATATTTATCCTCTCAAATTATTTGTAAATATTTCGGCAAGTTGCCCAGGAAGAATTAGCATTTCAAGATCCTTTAGTTTGATGCAAATACAAATCTTTTTCACAAAATTTTATTTTTTTGGTAGGTTGCTCCAACAGAATTAGAGGAATTTCTCCTCTCAAACCCAGAGATTACTGATGTAGATGTTATTTCGTGAGTAGCATTTACCACACTTCTTGAGCCAAAATTCAATATTCGGGTTCATAGCACAGACCCTGCAAGATTTAGTGCATATCCTCTTTCTTTTGCACGCTGGATTTTGCGTACCTTATAATTAATTTAAGCATGCAATTCTGTGTCTTAGATTTTTGCATACCTTCTAATTAATTTAAGCATGCATTCTGTGTTTTAGATATCCCGATGAGGAAGCAGGTCAAGTACCAATGTCATTTGTTGTGAGGATGCCTGTTAGCAATCTATGCAATGAGAATGTAATTTTTTTTGTTGCAAAACAGGTAAATGTAACACTTCTCTATTTTTTTTTCTAATTGTACATTTAGTTTTGGTTTCTGGTCCCTTGATGATTCACTTTGCAGGGAAGCTTTTATGTAAGAAAATTTTATATTGGAACTTGTGAGTATTTTGTAAAGTTATCTAAGTATTTTGTAAAGTTGTGAGCGATGAAAGTTTTATATTCAAATTTTTGTGCCAACTAACTAATTCATGTTGAGCCCAATTACAGAGTCCTAGGGTGTTTAAAAATAAACCTGAAGCTTTGGTTTATTTTGTTCACTCAGGAGAGAAATTTGTTGTTGTACTTGAATGCAGGTTCCACCATACAAGAAAATACGTCGAGTGGCATTTGTCACTTCAATTCCGAATCACAGAGTCCTAGGGTATTTAAAAATAAACCTAAAGCGTTGGTTCATCTTGTTCACTCAGGAGAGAAATTTGTTGTTGTACTTGAGTGCAGGTTTCACCATACAAGAAAATATGTCGAGTGGCATTTGTCACTTCAATTTCGAAGTCCCCATCTAGAAAAATCTTAAGAAAATATTTGATTGTCAAGTTCTGTCGATCTCCAAATTGCGAGTCGTGACAATGAATATTGTGAATCAATTAGCTGCCATTTTTAGAGTATAAATTTATTTAAATATGAAAGGATGGATTGATTTGGTTGATGTTGTACAATATAATTATGTAATCCAATGGCCATGCATTTTCAGACATAATTGCTATATAAAAAAACTAGATAATTATCATTTACCACTGCTTTAAGGATATTTGTGCTTTTTTTCTCTATTATTTTCAAAACAAATAAAGATTCCTATTTGCATATGTTTGCATCACATGCATGAAAACTGACAACACTAGCACACATATTCTTGACCTGCTTTACTAGGGTACGCACCATATATTGGAATTGCATGGAAATTGACAACATTGACACACAACATTGACAACAGGATAAAATAGCCATAAACAATAGATCCCATAAATTCTAGGGAATTGAAACTGAAGATCTTTAAACAGCTATGCAAAAACCTTGGAATTAAGGCAATTTTTTTTCTTTTGTACTAAAATCAAACTCTTCCTAGGATCATTGACATGTAGCTTCTAAATGATCAAATACAACTTCTTAGTCTCTCTTTAAACCTTGGCAATATATAACCTTTCTAAATAAATGAGGTTATTTTTTTTTGCACCATTTCATATTTTATGGTGCTTTGCACCATATACAATTTTATTATAATAATAATAATATTTTTTTTTTTGCACCATTTTTTATTTTATAGTGCTTTGCACCATATACAATTTATTATTATAATAATAATTTTGATATTTTTATGATAAATTTTTACTTTTTGTAAAATTGATTTTGGTGCTTTGCATCACAATATCTTGATCCACGTCATATTGGTTTTTGGTGGTTTGCACCATACACCATAGAATGCCACATATGCCTTTAACACCAAATTTAACATTTTTTACTAACTCCACTTTTGCACCAGAAAACATAGCACCACTTGCGTATCTCCACATTATCACCACTTTTGCACCACTATTTGAAAAGTGAATATTTCTTAAATCCTTTACAAATAGTGGTGCTAATATGTGGCTAAATGACCCTTCTTCTTGTAGTTTCGTGAGAATTCCATAGATGACGCACTTGATGACATCAACAAGAGGATTGGCACGATGTGGGGTTATTATTAAGACTATGGGTGGACCTTAGACACCCAAAATTTCAATAGAAAATGTAAAATATTATTTTTCTTATTTTCTAGGCCAGTGTTTTCTTATTTTTCTTATTTTCGCGGCTCATAGATGGACTCTCCAAATCATTTTGATAAGACAGGGCGGGCCTCTTCACTTTTGCAGAAGGCATTTTATGCTGAAGCATGCTGGAATTGAGTTTTTTTTTTTTAATGTAATAAGACCTTTTATTCTGTAGCATGCCTGGAATTTCAATGAAAATTTGAGTTGTTTTTTTTTTTTAAATGTAATAAGGCCTTTTATGCTGGAGCACCCTGGAATTTCAATGATTTTAATTTTTTTTAAAGTGAATATATATATATATATATATATAATTTATTATTCTTATTTTATATCTAGATTATATGGGTTTGAAAATGTTTTAAAAATTTGTATCTAAAAACAAAAGGAGACAACTTAAGTTTGAAATGGCATTCATTGAAACATATAAATGATTTATCTATGTTTGAACTTGTTATTTTACTAATATTTAATGATAAAGTATTTCTCATGTAATAATGGACAAAGAGAGATTATTATCATAATATATTTAGAATGAAAATCTGAAATTTTTTACAGATCATACTTTTTTTAATTTTAAGGATTTTTTTTGAGCTAATTTAAAGTTTCTCTTGGTTTTTAATGACTTTTTTTAATAGAATTTCTAGTAGTACAAAATTTTGGTAAAGTTGGTAATAATGTCAAATGATCATATTCATGTTGCATGTTGATGATGTTGTTTCATGTTGTAAGGTTGATTATATTGATTGCTTGATGTGCAAAGACTCATTAAATGAAGTGCAAATGTTGATTAAATGATTTGATGTACAAAGGCTTTGAAGTTTGTACATTGATGATTACTTTGATGATTGTTTCAAACAAAATGAAGATATAGCACACAAGAACGAAAGAAAAAAAATCAAGAACCATAGAACTAGAGAACATGTTATGGTATCAACAAAATCAACTATACAAAATCATTTATACTTTGGTTTGTTTATAAAAATAATGCTCTTGTCCCTCTTGGGACCATCGTTATAATGTATGTCAGTCTAGTATGTAAACTATGTTAACCTAGATAGAAATGCACCCTATCTTCAACCAACCTGCATTACATCGAGTTTGTCTATTCGAGCCTTGCCTTATGCAATAATTAATACTTTTCCATGATTCTTCAGATGTGCAAACAATACAAAGAAAACTTGTCATAATTTGAGATAGCGGAAAATGAAAAGGTGAGATGTAAATAGTCCTGGAATACCAAGAGAGAATGCAAACAATCAAAGATCCATGTTTATAAAAGATGCATTACTGAATGAGAATTAAGTTATTGTGAATTGAACATTTGTATGAGAGAGCTCTTGAACAAGTGTGGTAAGGAGAAAAGAAGAAGAGAAGGAGTAGCAGAAATAGAGTAGACTTGAAGAAGAGAAGAAGACAGGATAAACAATAGAAAATAGGACAAAAACTAATTTCAAAATAGAGAGAAAGACCAGGTAACCAAAGAAATTGATTTTTAATTTGTTCAGGGGATTGTAGTGTCTTTTCAAGTTGTAGTTTGATAAAGAACAAGTTGGAGCCTCTTGAGGTAGGAGCCTCATGTCGGTTGTAGCCCGCGAAAAATTTGTGGGAGTTGGAGGTTCCTAGAAAGTAGAAGCTTGCATAATAATTGAGGTAGTAGCCTCCTATAGGTTGGAGCCTATAGAAAATTTCATGTAATAAGGGCGTAGAAACTAGATAAAATCTGAATATGCACACCATACTTTATTAATCAAAAGGATTACATATATATACATGAAGTATAGTCTCAAGATAGATAAACTATCTAGGACGCACAATAAGGTGGTTGAGAAAATATCTCAACCACACACCAAACTAGGAATATATAGATTTAGCTAACTCCTATGATATAAGAACAAACTCCTTACATAGAGATTCACAACCAAAGACAAGTAGGAATTACATATTCCAACAAACCCCCTTAATAACTACCTGTCTCGATATCAATTCACAAAATCTAATTGTGGTCGAACATAACAAATTATTATGCTTTGATTTATTACTATAAAAAATGATATAACACATAGAAAAGAATTATTTTCTATTTTATTAAACAAAGATATATATATATATATATATATATATATATATATAATTTTGAGAGATTAAAGCATAATGTGACCTAAAAATATTTTGTTGAACATTGTAAATAGAACTTAGGAGGGTAAAACTAGTAGTAACATTGTTATCACTAACAACTGTATACAACCATTCATTATTGTAAATAGAACTTAGGAGGGTAAAACTAGTGGTAACATTCTTATCACTAACAACTACATACAACCATTCACTATTCCCATCGGTATCGGTATAGGGAAGTCTATGCCTATTCATATGCATAATATCATTGTTGCTTTCAAAGTTCAAGTGAAGCACATAGTTGGTTCAATATCAATGGGAGAAGAAAAAGTATATAATTCCTTTCCTTTACTTTTCTTGTATGAGCAAAAGGCAAGTACCTTTTCACTAGTGGCCACATTAAATCTCAATAGAAGCATTCTATGAATCAACATGACCCCATTTTCCAACAATTTGATATATATGATTTTATGCATGATGCTAATGAAAAAGATATTTCTATGGGAATGGATAAACGTTACTTACGTTTATATCTGAAGTGTGGAAACTTCTCAGAAGAGGAAGATGATCTCATCATCAAGCTTCACTCAATTCTCAAGAAGAAGTGTGTTCATGGCCTCTATTACTCCAATCAATTCTCTTACTTATCAACACTAATATTTATATTAAACCCTGATTTTCCATGAAGTGAGAGGTTTCGTGATGTGCCAATCCTAGTCCTAAGTAGAGCTTTTTATTGTAGATAAAACTCATATTAATAAGTCTATGAAAATGTAAATGCGTATATGCTCTATTATTGTGAAGGTGTTTTGGTATGCGGGGAAAGAAGATTGTAGCATAGATTGTTCAGTGTCATGCAACTTTTCTCAGTCACCGACATGGACTATATTTTCCACATAGCTCTTGGAGATGATGTGTTGGTGGTTTTCAAATAGAGGGGAACTCCGTTGCTGCAGAAGACATTAAGAAAAAACTAAGAACAAGAAATAGGATTTGCAATAGTAACCCCTATGTACATTTGCAGTAGAAACCTTTAGTAAAATGGTTATAATACTAGAAGGTTGTAGCCTTTGGATCTTAGTATCAAAGTTTTTATTTAATATCATTTTAAACTTCATGGGTGGTCTTTTTTCGATTTTACCACATGTCTTTCTCTTTCCAGGCATTTTTCCACAAGTTTTTGGTGTTACAGTGGAACTCCGGACTTGGGTCCCCCGACTCTGCAATTTGGGCCCAGAGATTTGTCTATGTAGTAAACCCTAGAAGAGCGTCGAGGTTCAATTGTGTAAAAGGTGGTTGAACATAGGCCGATGTTTCTGTTGTTTTTGTGCTCAGGGGTATGTCTGAGATTTTTGGCGATAGTGGTTTGCTCTCAACCTGTAGTTTTCTCTTGCGTGGGTTTCAGGAGTCTCTTGGGGTAAGATTCTTGACTTTCTCAAATCTTGTTTTCTCAGCCACTTTGGCGGTGGATGGTGCTCGATTTTTTCAAATTTTCTGGTACGGTACTGCTCTATCTGTCCATGACAGCAGTAAGTTTACTCGTTTGGCATTGGGATTGACATTCCTCGACCCCACTATTTTTTCATTTATTCATCGGGTTGTCATTCAGTACAACACATCCCCGATTTTGCGGGTTCTATAGGAGGTGATCCTCCACCTTTTATTACTGACGGTTGTTTTACCTACCTCCGTCGCCTCGGAAGTAATTTGTATTGGGATTACAAATCTGGCATTTACTTCTACAGCTACCTCTAGATCTTTCTACATAATTTCTTCTCTGTTGTCGGTTTTCCATATCCTCCTCACATGTCAGACCTAAATTCCCTCCTAGCAGATCTCGAGGGGGAGGACGCTGAGGTGGCACTCTTACAAGCTCTCGACATGGCAGAGGGTGGTAATACCACTTGGGACTGTTTTTTTTCACCTTCACACTTGCACTCTAGCATTGTTGATGCTATTGTCTCTACAGATGTGCCATTTCATTCTGTCGAGGATTCTGGAGGGTCTTCTCCATTACTTCAGAGCTACATAGCTAAGGGCTCTAAATTGATCATCATGGTAAAAACCTTCAAGCCTAGACAAGATTGTTGTTTGCTCAGCTTCGGACGGGATGTGATGTGGGAGCGAGTAGAGAGTTTACAGGAGCATTCAATAGTCGGGCGTTGGCATTTTGAGAAGTTTATCAAGGTTAAATTTTACTCTTGGCTAATGGAGGCAGGGTAGAAACTCTTGGGTTATCTGCCACTGGTGAGCAAGATGGAGGGGGGCTGGCTCGGCTTCCATTTCATTAAAATGGATGATTTGGCCAATTTTTTCAAAGGGTATGGGTAATGGCTGGTGCTACTTGGCCTTTCATCATTGGCATGTTGCTTTTCACCCAGTTCACAATGCCCCTAGAAACCATCTTGTCTGGGAAAAATTGCTTGGAATCCCGATGGAATTCTGGACCCTTTTGGCTTTGAACGTCATCGGGGACAGTATTGGTACCTGCAGGTTCGTTGACCCAAAGTGCACTAGAGAATTTGATAAACGAGTCGCGTGGATTTTGGTGGAAGTGTCTTTCTCGGGTGGTTTACCAGCAGAGGTGGATTTGGTGGGAGGGCTTCGTTCATCGTCGAGTTCTTGATTATTGGAAAAATTTGTTTCGTTGCCACTTATGCCATGGGACTGGACATCTAATGCACCATTGTGCCCATTACATGGACTCTTTCAAGCGGGGAGAAGGTCTAAAGAATTTTGGTGATGCGATGCACTCTCCTCCCTCTCACCAATCGGATCTATTGTCAAGGCTCCCCTCAATTTTGGGTAAGTTTATTACGACCCCTATTTCGCCCTGTAATAATCAATTATCTGCTTCTGGAATTATTCTGGATTCTGGGGTTTTGAATGATGTTGATGGTCTTTCCTCTGCTCTAATTGAATCTATTGGAATCCCTCCTCCTGGGAAATTATCTAATTTGGGCGTTGTGTCTGTGTCCTCTGTTCGTTCTCCTATCCTCATTCCTGGACAGGCACTTTCCACCACCCCCCCGCTCCTCCGCTCTTCATATCGTTGACGGTGTCGCCCTCTTCTCCTTCTAGGCCCCTCCCTTCAGATCTATCACCGGATGCACACCTTTCTCCCCAAAACTCGATTGGGAGTGATCTGGATTTCATTATCCAAAACTTGGATACCCGTATGGTCCCCCTTCCTATTGATACTGGCTGCCCTTCTTCTCCAGTTCTTGTCCCAAGTCCTCCCTCTCGCTCTAACATAACTATACGTGAAGGGAAGGGCTGACCTCGGGGAAAACTCAAGTTTGTTCGGGTGGATTCCATTAATGATTTATTGCTTGTTAATTTTCATGATGTTCCTGTTACTCTTGCACTTAACTAGGTCCTTAGAGCTCTGACCCCCTCCATCGCTTATCCGCCATGAAAATTTTCTCTCTCAACATAAGGGGGGTGGGGGGCCGGGATAAGCTGGCTTCTGTGCGGGATTTGTTTTCTTTGTTTAATCCTTCTATCATTTTTTTGCAAGAAACCATGACAAATGCTGATAGCACTAGATATTTTTGTCAGGCTTTGTATCCTGATTGGTATTTTGTGGCCACAGATGCAGAAGGCCGCTCGGAAGGGTTAGTTGTCATCTGGGATCCCAGTCGTGCTACTTTGAAAGCTTATAGCTTCTTCGGGGGAATTCTATTGACTGGTCATTTCAGATCTCTCCAACGCTGGATTAACCTTATTAATGTTTACGCTCCTTACAAGGACAAACGTAATTTTTGGAGAAATATGGAGGTCTGTGGTCTGCTTTCACTTGATTACACCATATTTGTTGGGGACTTGAACTGCACATTGTGGGTTGGGGAGACTTGGGGCCCTCGGGGCTGAAGGGATCTATTGGAAGATTTATTTTTATTACTTTTTAAGTCATCAAACCTGATTCACTTATCTATGGAAAGGGAGGGTTCGACATAGCTTAATGGGAGATAGGCTGAGGAATTTATTGGGAAAAGGATAGATATAATTATGGTACAAGCATCACTTCTGCCTCTAATGGGGGGATTAAATCACCGCCTGATTTCTGTTGAATGGAATTTCGAGAATCCAAAGAAGGGGCACCCATTCAAATTTAACCGTGTGTGGTTAAACAATGAGAGCTTTAATCGGCTGGTCTGTAATGATTTCGCAGAATGCCAAAGGGTGAAGGATATTTCGGTGATGGAAAGAATTTCAAACAATTCACGAAGCCTGAAATATCAGGTCAAGAAGTGGGAGCAGTCAAAGAAAGCTAAACTGCTTTGGGATCTAAAGTTCATTATGGGGGAGATCACCATAATTCTCAAGGAGATAGAATATGGGGTTTCGAACCCGCAATGATGGACTCGTCTTAAACAAATGGAAGCAAAAAGAAGAAAGATACTACTCATCCATGAGCATTCATGGTGCCTAAAGAGCCGGGAAACATGGCTACAAGAAGGTGACAACAAAACCAAGTTCTTCCATCAATATGCCAACAGAGGGAAAAAAACAAATGCGATATGGAAAGTGGAGGTAAATGGTGAGATTGCTAATTCCATTGCTGGAATACAAGAGGAAGAAGTTATATTTTTTGAAAATCTGTATAAGGGAAGGGAGGAAGTGGTGCTAGCTGAACAATTGAAGGCACTGGAACCTTTTCCAAGAATGTTTGGAGACGAAGAGAATGAATCTTTGATGAAGCCGACTACAAGTGAAGAAGTTGTACGTGTTCTAAAGTCATTCCTCGTAGATAAGAGTTCGAGTCCGAATGACTGGACCCCATATGTCTTTATCCACTTCTACGATATTTTTCTAAAGGATATAATGGAAATGATAGAGGAGGTTAAAGCAACTGGTAAGTTCAAAGGTGGGATTAATTCTATGTTTTTAGCTCTGATCCCCAAGAAGAAGGATCCTCGCTGCTTTGAGGACTTTAGACCAATTTATTTATGTAACACCCTCTATAATATTGTCTCTAAGCTATTGGAAGAAAGGTTAAAAGGGATCCTCGCCATATTTTTCACTCCCGAATAGTCGAACTTCTTACCGGGTAGAAGCATACATGATGCGGTGGAACTTAAGAGACAATGCACTCTATTCAATCAAAGAAACTTAAAGTATGGATTATGAAGTTTGATCTAAGAAAAGCCTACAACAGAGTTGATTGGAGTTTTCTGAATTTGATTCTCCATAAGATCGGGTTAATCTGTGACTCGGTTGACTGGATCATGGGTTGCATAACTTCCTCTTCCATGTTTGTTATCATTAATGGGACTAAGTCGAACTTTTTCAGACCTGGTAGAGGGCTAAGGCAGGGATGTGCACTCTCCCCTTTGCTTTTTATCCTTGTGATGGATGCTTTCAGTCTAAATATTAACAGCGTTGTGTCTTAGGATACTTTAAAGGTATCAAAATTTCTTGCAAGGGGGACATATCACATAATTTTTTTGTTGTTGATGTCCTTATCTTTGGAATGTTGATTATTAGTAGCTGGAGGACCCTTGGAATGATCTTTAAGAACTTCTGCAATGCATCAGGAATGGAGGCGAACATCAGGAAATCTTGTTTCTATCACAAGGATGGATCTACGAGGTTTATAGGGTATATTCAAAATCAGTTTCATTTCCGAATGTCTAATTTAGAGGAAGGGATCACTTACCGTGGCTTTTAGTTGCGGGCTTCAAGATATCTAGCTAGAGATTGGCTGTGGATTTTGGATATATTCCATCATAGAATTAACACATGGTCCAACAAGTGGTTATCTAAGGGAGGTCGCTTGGTCCTCACTCAGGCTGTATTACAGCAGTTCACTATATATTGGGCACATTTATTCAGTATCCCTCAATAGATCATCAACAAAATACGTGGATTCATGTCGGAATTCATTTGGAATGGAGGTTTAGGGAAAGGATCGTATCATTTGGCTAATTGGGATAAGATAGCGAAGCCTAAGGCTTTGGGGGGGGGCTGGGGTGTTATTAACCTGGATACTTTTGGAAAGGTTCTAATGATGAAGTCCCTTTGGCGGAGTCTCAATTCTCTTGGCCTTTGGAAGAACATTATGGATTATAAGTACTACAAACACAATTCGATGGAAGATTTATTTAAGGGAGATAATCTACAACAACAGTATGGATCTTCGATATGGACAGGCTTCAAGAAAATATGGCCACAACTAAAAGAAAAAATCCAGTGCCAACTTGGAGATGGAGGTCATATCCAAATTGGCCAATATGGTCTAGGAGGATTATCCCACGGAACCTATATCAGCAGGGAACTGTTATCCTTCCTTCACAGAAAAGGTATCTTTCTTTATATTCAAATTTTGGAATGGCAAGGGGAAATTTAGTATTGGCATTCGGCAAAAAAACTTGGAATACCAGAAGCACTGGTAGGTGAATGGAATAGTTTCTGTGACTTTTTAAGAAGCTTGGGTTTGTATAGAAAAAGACAGGGGGACCGCATAAAATGGGGGGGGGGGGGGGGAAACCACCAAAGGACAAATTTCCATAAGGGACTTATATAAATCTATGATGAAAGAAAAGGCAGAGGCAAAGACCCTAGGTTTTATTCAAGAAATGTGGAAGTCAAAGGTACAAAAAAAACAAATCATATTCTACTGGATGGTATGGCAGGACAAAAAACTTACGTGGAATAATTTACAAAGGAGAGGGGTTAATGGTTATGGCATCTACAGACTTTGTTGGTAGGCAGCAGAAGACAACAAACATCTATTCTATGATTGTCCTTTTACCAAGAGGGTCCTCCAAGATATTTGTAGTAAATTTAATTTTGAGCTGCCTTCATATGATAATGCCGAGAGTTGCTTCTTAAGGTGGGTTGGGAAAGGAAAACATTTTAAGAATCTTCCCATTATATATCACTGGAATTTATGGTGTTGTAGAAATCGATGGATTTTTGAACATCGGTCCAATTTGCCAGAGAGAGTTAGCAATCAAGTGCTTCTTGCTTGGGATAATATTCAAGTTATGGATAAAACTCTCCTGGATTTGTTTGTTAGAAACAGACCACATGAAATCAAATTCCTAGATGGGGTTTTTGATGGGGCTGCATAAAACCATAGGTGTGGTTGTGGTGCGTGGTTGATGATCACCCCTAATTTCCACTACAAGATTCACTGGTATGGAGGTATAGGAACTAACATGAGGGCAGAAGCATTGGCACTTTGGGGATCGATGTGGTTTTCTCACCACCTTTGCATCGAGAGTTTTTCTATTTATGGGGACTCACAAGTTCTGATCAACCATCTGAATAAGGGTACGGCTCTAAATCCAGAACTCCTAACAACTTGGATGGGTTGCATAGAGATCATGCGCAAGAAGTTCACCTCCATTACTTTTGCCCACATATTCAGAGAAAAGAATACACATGCCGACTGTTTGTCAAAAAAGGCTTAACAGGAAGATATGGAGAAATGAATTATGAGTTGTTTGAAGCAACAAGAAAAGGAGCAAAGGGTACGGTTATTTTTTTCTAACTCTTCTGGCTTCTGCAGGTTACAGATGAAGTCCTAGGAAAGTTAAAGGATGACTTTTTGGAACCATGTTTTTCTTTGGGCCAACTTTTGGCCAATTGTTTTCTGCTTGAAGATATTTTTGTAAGGTAGTCGTTCTTTGAGGAAGATCCTCAAGCTCTGGTTTAGAAGTTTCACAGTCATGTTCGGATCACATGGTCACTTTTTGGAACTTTGCTGTACTGTTTATAATGGAAAATGAACTTTCTAGAGCATTTATTTTTTATAATCATAACTCTGTAAAGGATAAAAAAGGATAAGTTAGAGGCTTCTATTTGTTTTTAGCTGATGTATCTATTTCGAAAGACTTTTGTGCTGGTATACTTAATATAAACCAGTTGTTTTTTCTACTGAATAAAATAAAAATAAAAATAAAAAGAAAGATGCTCTATTATTGCAACAATATTTCTTGGACAAACAAACATCACAATCAAAAATTAATGGAACTCAGACATCAAGAGAAAATTGTTGAGTAGAGGATATTAAAATTATATTTACCATTCCCTCTCATGATTTATGACGAATAGAGTATAAATTTAAGTGTCGAAATGACGAACTCTGTATTTCATAGTAAGTAATGATTGATGTGCTATTATGTCGTAAAGCGTTCTTATTTGAAAACAACCTACCTAAAGTGCCACCTGCATCATTATGTACCATTGATTTTCACGTTAGACGATTCAAATGATTTCAACCTTTGATTAATTACTGTTATTATTCAGTTATGAAAATGACTTTAAACTTCTTGGGCGAACATTTGCTAGGGATGGGAGGCGTCTCCGATTACTTTCAGACTGTTTACGGGTTCCAGAAGCTCTAATTTTGCAGGTAAATTTTACTGTATAGCTGCATTGAAACCTTCTGTTTCATTTCATTGTCATTGCAAAGTTTTTATTGTCAGAGATAATCAAGAACAAGTCTGCAGAAATTAATTGCCTCGATTAAAAACTCTCAAATTCACAAATTCGGGCAAAACAATCATCAAAATGCAAGCTAAGGGCCACTTCGCAGAATAAGTTTAATTAATAAAGAATTCTCCAGTATTTTTACTACATCTGGTTGAGCTTTCTACTAAGGTAAATTTTCAGCCAATTTTTATTAGATTTTATCTCTCCTAAAGCACCCAATTATCTACTTCAAAAAAATCCTAATTGAAAATATTCTGCCGAAACATGTTGATTATTAAAATCTACTAATGGGCAGTACAAAGTGGACCTTGGATGTTTGCTCAGAATTATTCTAATGCCATAAAGCGATGCAGCAAACTCCGAACATCACTTTCGTTTTTGTTTTTTTGCACTTCTGTTTTATTTGTTTGTAACGCTTAGCATCCATTCAAACCTTGAATCTACTGGACCATCAGAAATAATATCCTACATAGGTCTCGATCCAATCAATATCTAGACAAAGTCCACTCACATAGAGAACAGAAATTGCTAGAACATCTTACATCTACAACACAAGAAATAGCCCTAAATATCAATAATTTGTAAATGATTCATAAACAATAATTTTTAGTATAGTTGACTCACATATTTGCATTTTATAATTTTGATTTTCCACCGAGATTTCTCACAGTTGAGCTCCCTAACCTTCAATGCTAATAAAGAAGTCATTTATATGTACAGATAAAGAAGTCATTTCTATGTACAACAATACTACTAGACAATGCTCCGCTTGTCTTCAAATCATGTAAATTTCCATCTGCTGTATTTTCTTTATTTCCATGGTTTGTTTTGCAAAGAAGTACTTTTTTGCTTGCAATTTGAACAAATTCTGCAATTCTAACTTGAAGCGATGATACGAGCAATATAACTTTAAGGTGGAGCGATAATAATAGTAAATATTTTCTGCAGCTTTAAGGTGAAATGATAATAACAGTAAATATTTTATTGTATGCACCTTTAAGGTGGAGTGATAATACCTGCAATGTTAAAGAAATCATTTTTATGTACAACAATTATACTTCGAGGTACTGCTGAGGGACAATGCTGGACTTATCTTCAGATCATCTAAATGGACTTATCTTCAGATCATCTAAATTTCCAGGTAGCTGTTGCATTTTCCTTATTTTCATAGTTTTCATTTTCCTTATTTTCCTTATTTTTAATATATTAATTATTAATTAGCTATTATAATTTTTCTTTTTAAGAGATGAAAAGTAGTTGAAAAAATGTATTATAAAATACTTCTTTTAACCTTACAAATTCGAATATATTGCAATCACGTATAGGATGCATTTAGAAAATGGTAAAAATAAGTTTATAAAATAGTAAAAATATATTATCAACATACTTCTTTTAATATTGCAAATTTAAATATAATGCAACCCCGTATAGGATGCATTTAGAAGATGGTAAAAATAAAATGATTACAATTCCATATATCTAAAATACAAATCTAATTTAAATATCAGTTCCTCTAAAATGGAGAAAAATATCAATTTCTCTAAAATGGAGAAATAAAGAAACAAAAATACAAATCTAATTTAAATATCAAATCCTCTAAAATAGAGAAATAAAGAAACAAAGAAGAGTTACAACCTAATTTATTTATATAATAATTTTTGAATTTATGGATATTTGTTTTTAATCTAATATATTAATGGTTTGCAATTGAAAAGGTTTAAAGGCTTTTGATATTGGAAATAATATTTTATTTTACATGGAGTAATCAAAGATGCAGGGAGGGAGAGATGAAGGTGGTATGGAAAATGTCATTACAAGTGCAATGTTTTATTACTTTTTCTTATCATTATGTCATAGGGCAAGTTTGGTGTACTAATCATTTAAACAACAATAAATTCTCAAATATGTTGGTCATTTCTTGTATGCATATTGGGTTTGGTGGATTGGGTTTTGAATTTGGAAAGTTTCTTGAGATTCTTCCACACTAGTTCATGATGGTGCTAGATGCATTTGAATTTGTTTATGTTAGTAGGTTTTTGACCTTAACAAATCTATTTTTATATAACTATAAGCTCCAACTAGTTCACCACCTTAAAACTCAACTTCTTCATCAAGGCTTGGACAATGGCCTTCCAACATATCAACAAATTATATTATGAGTATTCTTGGAAGGTCTTCTAATGAATTAGGTTCATTGTACTTTTAGAGGATAACTTAGCTTCATAGACCCTTATTTGATATGAGCCTCCATATGCATCTAGCTACCAAAGCCTTCCCAAAATGATGCATATTCTTAAGCTCCAACTCCTTCACCACCTTAAAACTCAGCTTACTCTATACTACTATTTCCTCTGTTACTGCTTTACAGTGTTTCCTTTGCAACATATGGTGCAATTGCTAGTATATTTAATATCTATAGGTTAAATGCCAGCAACAACAACAAATACGTGCTATAACCCATCAAATTACGGGCTTGCTCTAGTGTCTCATCATATACTGTGTTTTTTTGGGTGAGGTGAAATTACCATGCATCATCACACTTAATGTTAATGGTGGGGCCATGAATACCATTAATTTTTATTGTTTATGATTTAAGTATCTTTTACACTAAATGTTCATCAAACGGATATAGACGTTATTGAGAAATTTCGGAAATCTTCATTTATTTTCAGGGGAAAGAAGCTCTAAGGGTTTTTGACAGTGTTGAATCTATTTCTACCATCAAAAATGCAATTCAAACATTCCAACTACTTGATTTTTTGAAAACAAATTACCTCCTATTATGTTGCGTCGATAGACAACTCCATAAATTTATAGAAGGAAAAAAAACTAACAATTAGATGAAATAGATTAAAAGAAAAATAAACATTTAATTAACTCAAAAGAATATGATCCAAATCAAATTGATGATCCATGAATATTAACACGAATATTAATTTTAAATTTTAAATTTGAATCAATTTAAATAAATAAATATTTTTTTCAATTATATTTAAAACAAATTTAAAATAATAATAAATAACAAAGGAAAAAACACTATATCATAAAACAAATTTGAGATTAAATTGTTTAAGATTAAAATGATTATTGTGGGAATTTCAAAACAAGGGTAAAGTAGAGAGCCATTAAGTCCTATTATAATAATGTAGTATGACAACACAAATTTTTTATTTTCATCTTTCGAATTTAAAAATTTTGGATTAGGAAATCAAAAAGATGAAAAAGATGAAAAAGATGAGTTTAAAATATTTGAATTTAGAATTAAATTCAGTAAATATATTTTGTATTATAATTTAATTTTATCACTAAATTTTATTTTAATTTAAATAAAGAAAAGAAAACGGAAGATAGGTCATAGAGATAATTGAATAAATTAAATTAAGATTATATTATTTAACATATTTAAATAGATTTTGAAGATTAGCATTTAACTTGCAGGGGAGTTTCAAAAATAGGGTAAATTAGAGAGGCAGTAAGTCTTATTATTTTATGTAATAATATAATAGGATAAAAAAGGGATTTGTAATTGTTTTATTTTAGAATGTTAGATTGTTTAAAGGAATAAATTAAGGGACAAAATGGAATGAGATGATTATAAGAAATGATGGAATTCAAAAATGGAACCAAGATTTTCATAAGGATAAGTGAACAAGAGAAGAGCAAATTTGAAGAAGAGGTTAGGATAAGTTAGAATTGGAATTAGAGATGAGGCGTTTAGAGGATAGAAAGTGGATGGTAGGTTTCCATGATTGGCTTAAATGATAATCATCATCCCGGTTAAAGTTATTAGGATGTTTTTCAATTTCAAGAGCTTCCTTAATGACCCAACTGGAATGGAATGGGGCAAGTGCTAGTATTTTAGATTTTTCAAAGAAAATTAGGTGGCTGGTAGAATGGGAGTGTTAAGCTATGGCCGATTTTTCAACATGATTGTGGTAGGTGTCCACTGTGTGTTCTTTCAACCAGGTTTTAAAGGATCTATCAGTTTGTCTTATGTAGGGCTTTCCACACGAGCAGGGGATCTCATAGACTTCGGGACCTAGCATGGGATCATTTTTATCTTTGGAAGATCAAAAGAGATAACCGAGGGTTCTTTGGACCTTACAGAAGGTTTTATATTTTTTTAGAGAGGATCATGGAAAGATGATCAGTAGCCCCTTGAATTTAGGGGAGGGTTACCTTGGCTAAGGGAGGGGGATTGGGACGGTTTTTAGGGTGCGGATGGAAGACATAACGAAAGGCCTTATTGATTTTGGAAGAGGAGTAACCATTAGCTTTAAGTGCTCTGAAAATATGGGATTTTTATTTGGGGAAGGATTCAGAGGAGGAGATTCGAATGGCACAGGTGACAAGGGTATTGAGAACGGAAGACTTCTGAGCAGGGTGGTGGTGGGAGTTGGCGTTAAGGTACCTATTGATAGGAGTCTTCTTTCTGAAGACTTGGTGGGTTAGGGACCCATCAAATAGGCAGAGACAAGGAAATCTAGAAAGGGGAGGGACTGGTTCTCTTCCAGTTCCATAGTGAACTAGATGTGGGGGGGAAATTTTATTGAGACGGGAAAGAAATTTGCAGAGTTCTGGCATTTCACAAGACCAAATTACGAAGGTGTCGTCAATGGAACACTTCCAAAATTTAGGCTTAAGGTGGAAGGTTTCAAGGGTTTTGGATTTAAAGTGTTCCATGAAAATGTTGGCTACAAAAGGAGAGAGGGAAGAGCCCATGGTTGTGCCCTCAATTTGTTCGTAACAAACACTGTCAACGGTGAAAAAGGTAGTGGTAAGACAAAGGTTTATAAGGTTAAGAATTTTAGTATCCACAACCTTAGAGATGAGATCAATGGCTATAGGGACAAGAATTTTGGTAAAAAATGAGACAACATCAAAACTAACCAATATTTCATTCTTATCAAGCTTAAGGGTCTTGATGTGCTGGATGAAATCAACGGAGTATTTAATGAAGGAGGAGGAAAGGGAAAAATGGGGACTAAGTTTTTTGGCAAGGAATTTGGAGAGAGCATGGGTGGGACCTCCTATAGCACTGATAATAGGTTTAAGGGGAATATCAGGCTTGTAAATTTTCGATTGACCATAAATCCTAGGGGTTATGGGATTAAGGGGAATGTGGAGCTTTTGGATGGAGGGGTCAAGGGAAGAGGCTTTAATGGCTTTGGTGACCTTGGTGGTAATATCTTGGATAGGGTTTTTAGTTAAGGGGTGGTAGGAGGAGGAGGAAAGAATATACATCATCTTATGATTGTAATCTGTTGAATCCATGCTGACAGAGGCATTTCCTTTATGAGCTTTAAGAATGAGAATATTGGGATTAGATTTAAGCTGACGAAGGGCAATAAATTCCTCGTTAGAAAGGTTAGGCTTGGGGAGCTTGGAGTTTCGAAGAATGCACCCACATTATTGGCAAAGTTTTTTTGCTAAATGGGAGGGAAGGCAGCAGGAGATGGATTCAATGGAACAAATAATATCCTCAAAGGGAATGGAACAAGGAACATGGATACAGTTAAAACCTTTCTCTAGGAGCCTTAAATAGGTATCTAGCACAACCAAGGAGAGGTTAACCACCTTGGCATTAAGGGGAGGAGGATGAGGAAGGTAGGAATTAAGAGGTAAGGGTGGTGAAATAGACTCAGAATTAGAAGGCTTACAGGGGGAGATGGGATTAGAAGGGGGGGGGGGGGATTAGAGAAATAGTAATCATGGAAAGGACGTTATTACTGGCGATAGGGGGAATATGGCTATATTGTGTTTGGAAGAAGATGGAATACAGGAAGAAATGGGCTTACTATAAGCAAGGCAATTATTATTATTGGTAACAGGGGTTTTTAATTTAGGGGGGCACGAACTATAAGAATTAAATTTAGAAGATTGTAATGATAAAAGAGAATTATTATTAGATTGAGGAATCATATTATTATTATATTGAGGAATCAAAATATTAGAATGGAGGAAAATTATATTAAGGAAGGTCGCGTTGGAAGGAGCAGGGGAGGTCGAGTAATAAAGGGTGGCAGGAACGTCGAGCTTTGAGATGGAGGGATTAAGGCCCCAGGGTATTCGAGGGGGATCAAGGCTGGATTAGGGAAGAGGGGTCCCGATCACTATCAAGTGAATGAGAGAGGCCGTGGGTCAAGGGTGGAATAGATGTAGTAATGACAGTCGATGGAGAGGTGGATGACGTCGAAGAGGGGCTGCGGGGCCAAGCAGCAGGGCGACCTGTCAGGTGAAGCTTATTTTCCAGTCCATCGGCCCATAAATGCGCCGAGGCAAGAAATGCCCACCGCAGGATTATGTACATGCTTTAATTATACGGTGGGCATTTCCTGGCCCCGCACATTTATGGGCCGATAGCCTGGAAAATAAACTTCGTCGACCTGTCAGAGGTGCATATATTATCAAATTTTATATTGTTCATATTAAATGTTAATAATATGTACTTTGTAGTAGTGCATTTAATATTTTATATGTTGAGATATAATATTGTTTGAATTAAAGATGCTTTAAATAAAATGACATATATTCCAACATATAAGACATGAAATGTTTAAAAATAACAAGGGTTATGAATATTAATGGATCTAACTCTGGTTACCGTAATTTATTATAGGATTCAATAATGTTTATAGTCCTTAACACCAATATTTAGCATAATATTTGGTGATGTATATGACCTCAATCATCAATGTTCAATGTGTAAATATGAGGTGTTTATCCATTTCCATGTTTTTCTATCTTTCAATAATAAGTATTCTTTATTTTTAAAGTAGGTAAATATCATCTCTAGTACCACATGAATAATGAGTAGATATTGATTTGTAAACTGTCGTGGGTATTTCACTAGACTGTTCATCACAATAGATCTCATAAAAATTGATTGAAATTTGAAATCTACTATGAGGGTTAACATTTCCTTAGATTTAATAATTATTGTTTTCTTCTTATGAATGCAATAGATAAAATGTGGAAAATAGAGAATAGTGAAATACAAACACACACCAAACACCATGAACACCGAGCTATGATTTGGGAAACCATTAAGGGAAAAAACCAGTTGGAAGGTGATGTTGCTCTACTCTATTTTGTTTGGAATGGCATTGATAAAAATACAAATGAGAAGGACATCTCTATGGAGTTGCTTCAAACTTGTCGCCTATGACCTGATATAGAACACAAACCTCCTCTGTTATGATCTCTCTCTATCCACACTTAGTTTCTTTTTTCAACCATGGAACAAAAGAGACAAGCAAATAGAATGGAACCCCTTTTCATCATAGTGACCTAGTTATAACATATCTTGAGACAAATAGGCAATAGATTTGACCCATTCAACCTTCAAAATGATTTACAACTTGACCCTTCTATAGTCTTATTCATAACCCCCACATGTATAGCACCTTTTACATGAATAATGGGGGTAGACATGGCATCCTCTTGATATATGTGGTCAAACACGATCGATCAACTTTTAAGAGAAATAATTTTTTGCATACAAACTCCAATTAGTGTGATTCTTGGGTTGTTGGAAAGGTATTCAAGTGTAGAATAACGTCACTAGGTTTTGCACATAAGTGGTAAAGGTTTTTCCCCAAAAAAATGTCTTTTAGGGCCTGAAACTAACCCAGAAAGATTTATGATCCCAATTCTCTAAATTGAATCCTATTGCTAAAACTACTCCTATAAACTGATTTCTTGAATTTTCTACCATAAAAACATCAAATAAAGGATAAAAAATATAATAATACAATTTTTGAATGTTTAAGTTTTTCATCATGTTAATAATGATTCTAGAAAGTCTTAGGAAATTATAGGCAGTGGTTTGGAGATGACCTGAAAAGGTGGCACAAATCCCGAGACCACATTCTCAAAACTGAAGAGTTTAGGCCATAACCGCATGGAGGCAAGCCTGTGAGTCGAGTTATAGCCTCATAACCACATGGAAGCAGTGTTAAGAATGTGGTTGTGAATCTAGTTCATTGAAATGAGGTTCTAGCTCATCGATTAACCACCTAGGGTGTTTCTTCAACTTTTGGGTGATTTGTAGTCCATATAGGATGTTAATGTGTGGTTAGTTTGTAGGCCTCATTTTCTTAACTGGAACTAAGAGGTTGGGTCATGTGATAGTGACACTTGTCTCATGTTTACCCAGAAAAGTTTGTGAAATTGGGTAAATATGAGAGGGGTGGTTACAACACCTGAAGCGATTTGATCCCTCTCAGTTCTTGGTTGATCCAGAGTTATGATAGATCTAGGATAATATAGTTACACAATTATTATATATAATAAGTAATATGCAAATATGTATATATAATAGAAAGAGAAGAAAAAAAAGTTGTCCTAACTTAACTATCTAGTCAATTGAACTTCATAATTCATTAACTTGAGTAGTTGAATAGGCCTTCCAACATGCCCCTCACCATGAAAGTCTTTTTCATCTTAAAGAAGGGGAGTTTGCAAAACATACAAAATTTCAAAATCAAATTAAAAAAATCAACACAACCATATAAATTAAATGCCTAGTAAATGTGGATAGACAAAGGCTTCATCATACTTTTCTAAAATTAAAATAATAATAAAATCAACCAAAATATAATTTTATTTAACCTAATAATAATTATTATTAGCCATAAAAAGTATTAATGTATATAAGTTAAACATATATAGATTTTTAAAAACCATATGATAATATGCTTAACTATGAGGATTCACCCCATTTTATCATGGAGATTCTTAATCTATAAATAGACTCTGTTACAATTGTATAGCTAATTAAAGGTGTTAAAGAAACATAACTATTTTGGAAAAAATCTCAACATTTGATTTGTGTATACTACTAAAAATATTCTATGCGAGGTAAATTGCTACCATCCACCAAATAATCATTGATAATAAAATTTAAATTTTAGAAACCTAATTCCAAAATAGACATGCCAATAGAATAATTACATCAAATATACATAAAAACTTTTCATCTCTATGCTAGTTATATATATTGATTAGTATAAGATATTTCCAATTAATCACCGTGTTTAAGATGAAAAATCTAAAAAATGGCCTATTTTCTTAGAAATAAAAGACTTATTGTAATTAAACTTCAAAAAATTTATCACAAATTTTTACTCTCACTCTCTCCATGATAATCATCTTCTTCATTTTAACCGAATATTCCATCTTTAAAAAACAATCAAGCATGTTGTACTTCAACTATAGTAGGATTGTACTTGTCTCACATCTACTTGAGAAAACTATGGCCCTACCACACATGCTTTGAAACATTGGTGGCCCTCATGTTGTGTATGTTCTTTTGTGTTATCCAATAAACTTCTTCCTTTTGTTTTGAAGCTATTTTGGTAAAGCATCGTAGTTTTTTGCATCTATTATTGTGCTATTGGACTAATAAAATTTTTCGTAAAGAGTGCTTGGATGACCTTTCATCGTACACATTAGAAAAATAAGTTGGCCAATTTGTGAATATTGTCTTTATGTTGAATAATAAACACCACTTTATTCTGAGTGTGTTTTTTATTTTTTATTTTTAAATTTGGATACTCTTTCAAAATTGTCTATTTTTGGTTGATCTTTAGCTTTTTCTTTTTTCTATTTAGTTTTTGTTTTTCTCCTATGTTAGCAAGACTAAGTTACTAATGTTGATTTGAATATAAGAGTGGTTTAAACATGTTAGATTTGATTTGATTTTTTTTTTATTATATATATAATATTTTTGGATTTTTGGATTTTTTAATGTGGTTTATTTTAAGAATATTATGATTTAGTTGATTTTTTGAAATATCTAATGTGGTTTATTTGGAGAACATTAAGATTTGGTCAATTTTTTGAATCATGTTCACTCTGAAAACAAAGTAAGAGAAGCTTAATTGATCTTAATGAATAAATAATATAGATACAACATTACCTAAAAATAACTTTAAAGTTAATCATTAATTAAATTAATTAATTAGTTATTAGAAAAAGTTATTAAAAAACATTATTAATTAATAATATCAAATAATTATTTAATAAATAAAATTTTAATTAAATATAAAAAGATAATATAAAATTAAAGAAAAAAAAATATATAATAAATATAAAAACATTAAAAATAATAAAAATTATGGAAAATTTTGAATTCAAACTTTTCATTCCAATTCCGGCCCTGATCTTCTCTTATCCATTCTGTAAAGACGATATAATTCAGATGCATTCTTGAGTCAAAATGCAATAATTGAAAGGAATCAACATCGATCTACACCCTTTATGGGACTGCACATAAACCATCATTATCATTGATTAAATATCAAATAATTTCAAAAATAAATAAATATACATAAAAAAACACCATCTTCATCATTTAACGAATAACGGAACTGTATTCCGGAACTAAAAATTACACGAAAATTTGTGTCCCGGGGCCGTACGGAGAGAGGGTTCAGAGAAACCGTGCCACTGACCTTTATTACAGCCTTTTTCTTAATGCGCACGTTTTTTCTTAATTTTGAGAAATCTAGATTTTTGTCTATCTAGATTATAGTGGTAAAATTTTGATTTTTTTAAAGTATCCAACAGTTTTTTTGGTAATGCTAAATTCATTTTCACTGATATCAAATTATTTTCGGAAAAACTTAAGACAAATTCTAACTATCCCGGTAGACAACGCTTTTCCTCTTAATGTGGAGTAGGCCCTGATGGGGTCTTTAGAGTTCCATGGACGACGCACTCGATGACAGCACGAGGAGGATTGGCACTTCCAGTGTCATGGATGTGGGGTTATTATAATGCTGGTCAACAATGACCAAGAATTTATGAAGACTCTAATTATGGGTGAACTTTATACACCCAAAATTCACTTGAAAATGTAAAATATTATTTTTCTTATTTTCTTGGCCGGTGTTTTTTTTTAACAAGTCTACTGCTCATAGATGGACTCTGCCAACCCAGATGCGTACTTCAAAGATATCTCCAAATCATTTTGATAAGACGGGCGGACCTCTTCACTTTTGCAGAAGCACGCTTGGAATTTAAATGAAAATTTGAATGTTTCTTTTTTAATTTATAAGTATCAAATAATTTTAAGTTTTTAAATATAACTTTTTTGCTTTATTATATTTTTACTATAGGAATGAATGGTTTTGAAAATGTTTTAAAAACTTGTATCTAAAAACAAAGTGAGATAATTTGAAATGGCATCCATTGGAATTTATATCTAAAAGCAAAGTGAGATAAATTAAGTTTGAAAGAGCATCTATTAGAATCTATAAATGTATTTATGGTTGAAGTTGTTATTTTATTGATATTTTATGATAGTTTTTTTTTTTTTTTTTTAAATAGACAAACATAAACGGTTATCATAATATATTTAAAATGAAAACATGAATTTTTTTACAAATCATAACATTTTTAATTTTAAGATTTTTTTTTCTTAATTTGAAGTTTCGATCTTTGTTTTTAATGATTTTTTTTAGTCTAATTTCTAGCAATACAAATTGTTGGCAATGTTGGCACTAATGTTAAATGATCATAGTCATGTTGATGATGTCTCTTGATGTTGCAAGGTTGATTGTGTTGATTGCTTGATGTGTAAAGGTTGGTCAAATGAAGTGCAAAGATTGATTAAGTGATGTGATGTACAAAGGCTTTGATGTTTGTGCATTGATGATTACTTTGATGATTGTTTCAAACAAAATGAAGATATAACACAAAGGAACTAGAGAACAAAGTCAAAGGACCATCAAACCAAAGAACATGTTATGGTATCAAAAAAATCAACTATACAAAATCATTTATATTTTTTGTTTGTTTATAAAAATAATGCCCATGTCCCTCTCAGGACCAACTTTATAATGTAGGTCATCTAGTATGTAAACTTCTTTACCCTAGATAGCAATGCACCCTATCTTCAACCAACTTGCATTACATCAAATTTTCCATGTCTTATGCAATAATTAATCATTGGTCATGATTCTTAGGATGTGCAAACAATACAAAGAAAACTTATCCTAATTTGAGATAGCTGAAAATGAAGAGGCGAGGTTCTGGAATACCAAGATACAACCCCTCATTTCAAATTCCTACATAGAATGCAAATAGTGAGAGAACCATTTTTATAAAAGATGCATTGTTGAATGAGAATTAAGTTTTTGAGAAATGAAAATTGTATATGAGAGCTCTTAAATAAGCTTGGTAAGGAGCAAAGAGGAAGAGAAAGAATAACAGAAGTAGAGCAGACTTGAAGAAGAGAAGAAAAGAGGATAAGCAACATAAATATGACAAAAACTAGTTTCATAATAAAGACAAAGATTGGGTAACAAAAAATTTTGATTTGTAATTTGTTCAAGGGATTGTACTCTCCTTTCAAGTTGTAGCTTGATAAAGAACGCGTTGGAGCCTATTGAGGTAGGAGCCTCCTTTCTGTTGTAGCTTGTGGAAAATTTGTGGGAGTTAGAGGTTCCTTGCAAGTTGAAGCTTGCAAAAGAATTGAGGTAGAAACTTCCTATAGGTTCGAGCCTACAAAGAATTTGATGTAATAAGGGAGCAAAAGCTTGCCTTCACATCACTTCAACCAAAAATTCGTGGTTTTCTCCCTTTATGAGTTTCCACTTAAATATAGTGTCTCCATGTGTTGAATGGTGAATGTGTCACTCATGTGAATTTTTTTGAATTATGTTTATATATGCAAATATCTTTCTCGTAACTGCAAAATAAACAATTAAAATTTGAACACATACTTAAGATATTAGTTGCAAAAGAAAATACTTGAAAAAGGAGATTAAGTAAGAAAACACTTGAAAAATGAGATTACGTTGAATTGAATAATTGAAAAGACACGATTACAAATTCACCCCAGTAATTTCCAAGCATTTATCACAAATCTGTAGTATAACCCTAATTCACTTTAAAACAAGAATATTGTAATATTCTCAACCTACTCCTACACCATGTAAATAATAAGGTCAACTATAGTAATAGGTCACCATAAAATACACAAAAATCAAATAAATATTTTAATTATTATTATTGAACTCCACACCAACCTACCCAACAATGGAGATTTATAATGTACATTATGTATCATTAAATTCAAAATAACTTCTTAATATAAAATGAATTTATTTACATTCATGATATTCAATTAATCTAATAAAATTCCCATTCAACTTGAATCTAACATTTATTGAAACTCTCCTAAAAAGTATGGTAAAATATATAAAACTTTAGGTAAATGCAATTTCTAATTTATAGTGAAATTATATAATTTAAATTCAATGTAAAGCTTTCAAAATAACATACTCTTAGTAAAATTAATGTTATATTGAAAAATTATAATCTCACATATGTTATTAAAAATAATGAAAGATGGTTTTTATAATAATCAATTATTTCATTTCATAATAATAATAATAATAATAAAATATTAAACTTTGGTTTATTACCATAAAAAATATGACACATATTAAACAAAAATTATTATCAAATTATATATATATATATATTAATATATTATTTTGGGAGATTAAAGCATAGTGTGACCTAAAAGTATTTTTTTTAATAATATTGTAAATAAGACTTGGGATAGAAATGACAACATTGCCATTCCTAGCAACTACATACAACCATTCATTATTCCCATCAATATATGGAGGTCTATGCCGATTAGTATGCATAATATCATTGTTTTTTTAGAAGTTTACATATGGTTCAATATCAATTGGAAAAAAAAAGAAAAGTATATTTTCATTTTTATTATTTTTTTTAATATTATGAACAAAACAAAAATACCTTCTCACTAATTAATGGGCCATATTAAAACTCAATAAAATCATTATATTGACTCACCATGACTCCCATTTTCCAATAATTTGATATATATGATTTTATAGATTCTAATGATAATGATAATGACAATGAAATATATATATATATATATATATATATATATATATATATATATATATAATAGTCGTAGAATACACTAATTTAACATGATTTCTTTATCTTACAGAATACATGAATCCACTCCGGCACATTTGATGAAATAAAGTATTCCAGCTTCTAAGCAACTGCCACTACCTTATGACAACTTTGACTAAATTTATGCTGTGACTATTTAGACCCTTGTATGAAGTCCACTCTTCGCTCTTCGATGGAATCAATAACTGACAGTGCATTGAAGAGATTATATATAGGTAAAGGATGCAGAACATGATTTTTTATTAAATCCTGTAGCCACATGGCATATGTCCTTTACAAGCAGAAGACTCCAGGAGTTTCTAATACAGGGACGCCCGTGAGCCCAAGAAACCGATAATCTTTAGATGACAAATACTCCTTCGCTCAGCATTGTGCAGCCTTTAGAGTTCAAATAAGCCGTTAAAAATATACCACTCATTCATAACATTCATTGTTAACATTCAATGATACATAGTAGTGAGAATATTAGCCAACCAATACAATACCTCTTCTCTGCAAATTTTGTGTACACCAACCAACCAAAATTGAAATATGTTCCCGAATAATAATCTTCAACTATTGTCCTTTTTACCAGTGGGAAAGGTACTCCTCAATTGCTTCTTTTAACGAAAATAATAGTCAATCGTCATCATCTATCTCCAGGGTACATTCTCGCGAAAGAATCCAACCTGACTTTGGGGCCTTTCAATGATAGGGTGGATTCTTTCTCACGTGCCCATCAAATTCCCAAATTGTCATGTTAGTTAAGATTTGCCATGTCTTTTTCAGAAGCAGAATTGGTATCTCATGTTAGTGAACATTCCCTCTATTTAAAACCAAATTACATTGGTGAACATTCTCTTCATTTAAAACCAAATTACATTATATGGAAGGTTGAATGTTGTTGACCCTGCTCCATGGAAAAAATAAATACAAATATAATAGATAGAAACATTTAAAAATTTCAATATGAAAGGTAATATTGTTGGGTCTAATCTTTATTATAAATATAATAATATTTTAGTGTAGAGTTACAAAAAGTTTATACTTACATAAATTTTTGATATTAAAAAAAGTTTATACAAATATAATAGATAGAAACATTTAAAAATTTCAATATGAAAGGTAATATTGTTGGGTCTAATCTTTATTATAAATATAATAATATTTTAGTGTAGAGTTAAAAAAGGTTTATACTTATATAAATTTTTGATATTAAAAAAAGTTTATACAAATATAATAGATAGAAACATTTAAAAATTTCAATATGAAAGGTAATATTGTCGGGTCTAATCTTTATTATAAATATAATAATATTTTAGTGTAGAGTTAAAAAAGGTTTATACTTACATAAATTTTTGATATTAAAAAAAGTTTATACTTACAATAAGGATGATATGCTTTCTTTAATATAAAATATTTAACAACTTGATATATAAATTACACACACATATATATAATTTAAAAAATTGTAACCAATAATAATGACAGTGATCAATGGCATTCAAACAATTGGTAGGTGTCTCCCCATGAAGAAAGAATCCTTCATCAGTTGAACCTAGTGCCTCAAATGATTACTTCAACATCTTGGAAACCATTGGTTCATACAGTATACAATACTCCTCTCAAATGACTGTGTTGTGGACAATTGTTGTCTCTCTAGAAACCATTTCAGTTGCTATGGACAGATTAGGACATCTTATCATAGCAAGGAGCATATAATAAAACTTGGGTGTCAATCCAAAGGCTCTCCTGCTATCTCTTGTAAATAAGGAAATTGATTTAAATGTGACTAGAACTTACAGAAACTGTCACAGGGAAAGTAATGTTGCGGAGAAAAGATGCAAAGCTCCAACACAAAAACATCAGACAATTAAGAGACAATTTACTGTAAAGAGGGCCGATTCAAGTAATATGCCACAGAAATCAAATATTAGAAAGTGAGTGTGGTGAAAGAAATATAAGAAGATATTAGTTATCTTTGGCCTGATACCCAGATACACAACAGAACCATATATGGGCTTATCAATCTAAGAATCCATACATGACAATGGCGTTTTAAAATCACCCTCTCAAAACAACTAATATAGCGGAAAGATGGATGAAATGAACATGAAACAGTATATCATGCCTGAGCCATATTTAAAGCGCTTGACTGATCCAGGTATGGGTATCAACTAGGATAAATCCTTACCTAAAATCAATGAGCCACTCACATTCCAGTACATGATACAAGAAGATGGATAAAATGAAATGTTATATTAAACACATCAAAGGAAGTTATATACGCATGGGATACGAGGCAGAATCCTCTAGTACGGATAGAACCCTCTCATGGAGACCCTACGGGCTACGAGCCTTCATGCAGGCGCACCTAAATGCTTACCAAAAATGCCTTTCAGCACTGCAATTCTGCGATAAAAAGCTGGAACCCTCACAATGTCTTTCTTCCTCCTTTTTATAAGGGAGGAGAAAGGAGACTAATAAAGAAAGTAGGTGAAAACAATTAATTGTTTTATTAAAAAAAAATGGTGGAAACATTCGTGCCCATACCATTTGACGGCCATGAAATACTGAAAGTACTCTGTGGCCTTCTCCATGAAGTAAATGTTGTAGGTGCGGATTTCTTCAGGGGTAAGGTATGAAGAATAAAATACGTAACACTATGTACTTTTCTGGGAGAAGAATCTATTGAAGTTAAACCTGGAGGATATGATTTTTATGCACTTGTACTCTTTGCCTTATGAATTCTGAATTGTTATTTAAAATCTTCGGCTCCAGACGCTGAATTCCTCGCTCTCTGATGGATACTCTTTTTTATATCATTAATAGCTCCGTCTGTGGAAAATCTATGTTTTAAATTGCTCCAGAGGGTTTTGGTAGACTTTTACCATGGCTTCTTTAATGAAATCCATGTCACGGCAACTACCCGGGGCTTTTCTTCATAAACTCTACCTCTGCAAACTGATCCTCTAGTACGTCTTCGATTTCTGTAATGGAGGCGAAGATTAATGGAAATTTCGCGTCGCTGCAACCTGCAAAACCCACAAACATGTTAAAGAAACCAGGCAAAAGGGTGGTGGATGCGGTGGTGACCACGGAATGGTGATGTGGACTGAGTGAAACGATGAGGAGATGCAGGGTGACAGAGAAATGAAGGGTGGCAATGAAAAATATAGTGGAGCGATGATGAATGAACGAGGTAGAGGCACATAATGTGAACACTGAAATATGACACATAAACGGAATATGTGAATGGTGGAGGGGAATGCAGATGACACGTGGGCATACAAAAGACTATACGGAAAGGATGACGTGGAATTTGTGACGTGGAGGTGGACTAGGTCAACGGCTGGGCAAACAAACGATCTGAGCCACACGATCCTTAAATGAGATCAACGATTTAAATTGCGTCGGGCGGTGATGTGATGGTGGGCCATGGGCGTTATAAGCTCGGTTTAAAACACATGCAGCTTCAAAGAGTGGTCACTGTCGGATGAAGGCCTCAGGATCTAATGGTTCACGTTAATTTCACTGTGCATCCGGGATCGAATGTTAACGCGTGAAATGGGGCGGTATTGGAACAGTGGCCTGGGACGCATGGCGCCTGCTTAATGGAATCATTGGCCCTCCGAGGAATACCACCTTCCGCCGAGAGGTGGTGCGAAGAAAACAAGCCGGTTTTAATAATGAGAGTGGGCGCGGGGACCACAAGAGCAACAGGTCGTGGAACGTTGATCTGTGTTTGATCTGACGGCTGAGATTACGTCCGATGGCCATATACGGTAAGCACTTTTTCCACCTTAGTACACGGTCAAACACCCAGGTTATATGAAAAGCGGGACGGAGGGGCTAGGGCCAAAGGAGCTATGCCTTGAATGTTTCCAAATATGAATTTCCAGCCCTTTTAGAATGTGATTTTGAAGCCAGGGGAGAACAATGATATACAGCTAAGGTACTTTGCAAGACAGGGCAAAGGAGTTAGAGGATTTAAACCAGATGGTCCATGGAAATTTTAATGGGGAGATGATTATGATCAACATTGGCTCCACCTAGGGACGGCGCGTTCATCCCTGGACGTGTCGAGAACTGCGCATACCTCCTGATCATAATCTATGTAAACTCTGTTCCTCAACCCCTTATGCATTAATCTTCACAATTCATCAGCAGACCCATATTATCCAAACAAAAGCAAAACAGGAGACTAATATACAATATAATACATCAGGCTGCCTCGCTGCCTGAGTCAGAACTGGAAATAGGGCTTTAGAAATTGGCCGTTTACAGGGGCATCCAACAAGTCACCCTATAAATTCTCCAATGTGAACGTGTTATTGTCCCTGTTCCGCAATTTTGAATGGGCCAAACCAGAGTGGGTCAAACTTGCCATGTTTTCCTTTTTCGGCTCTTCGCACAGTCTGCAGCTTGCTGTCTTTTGCATGCTGATCAAATATATGTTTCATTTTCTCTTGATATTCTGTTAATCTCTGATTCACTTGGTCCCGTGTTTCCTCTAATTCCACCAATTGATTGATTCTCCTGACCATATCATCAGGTTCCTCCTGACTGTCTTGCATGAAACGTGCCACTGGTAAGGCCAGCTGCACCGGAAATATTGCTGCTCGTCCATATACCAATTCATATGGAGACTTCCCAGTTGCTCTCTTGCTAGTTATTCTATTAGCCCATAGAGAAAATTTTAATTGGGAATCCCAATTCTTTTGATTTTCATTTATAGTTTTCTTCAAGGCCCTCACCAAAGTTTTGTTCGAAGACTCTGCCAAACCATTTCCCTATGGATAGTAGGCTGTGGAATGATTAAGTGCAATATTATATTGTTGACAGAAATTCACAAATTTTGCAGATTTGAAGGCCTGTGCGTTATCAGTCACTATCCTAGCGGGGCAGCCAAACCTGGATATGATGTTTTCCTCCATGAACTTTATGATGACAATGTTTGTAGCATTCCTTGCAGGTATGGCTTCCACCCATTTTGTAAAATAATATGTGGCAGTTAATATCCATTTATGCTGTCCACTTGAGGGTGGGTGAATTTCACCTATAAAATCTATTCCCCATTGTTGAAAAGGTTCATTCACATGAACTGGAATCAGAGGCAGAGCTGCCAATTTTTGCCTCTCAGCAAATTTCTGACACTTATCACATGCTCTGACCCAAGTAAGAACATCTCCAAATAATTTTGGCCAGTAAAAGCCGACCTTCAAGATTTTATGAGCTGTAGCCCTCCAGCTATAATGTCCTCCACAGATTCCCTCATGAAATTATATCATTATACTCTCTACTTCTTCCTCCGTGAGGCATAGGAGTAGGATTCCAGAAGGATATCTCCAATATAATTGCCCATTTGCAATTATGTAATTCTGTGATTTCAATCTTAAAGCCCTGTATTTTGCTTTATCACAACTTGGAGGATAGCTGAGTGTCAAAAGATATTCAACTATTTCTTTTTACCATGGATTGGTGAGATATTTTATGTGTACTTTCTGAGTAGCTAATCCAGACCTTGTTGCTCTTTTTCTCTCTCAGACTCTTCATTTGAAATCATAGACAAATTTATGCCTAGAATTTGATAGTTTGATTCAGATAGAATTTTTGTGAGCCCCTGTCCTTTGATCAACTTGGTAGGGCGGATATCTAAATCGTATTCTTGTATTTTAGCGATCCACCTTCCCCTTTTTCCTTCACTATCTCGCTGAACAAGTATATCCTTTACGGCGGCTGTAGGCACAAATGCAGTGATGTGAGACTGCAAAATATACATACGAAAAGCTTTAAGGGATTTCACCAGGGCATAGGCTTGCTTCTCTAATATATTATACTTCAATTATGCATCACGGAGAACCTGACTGAATAAGGCAACAGACTACTCATATCCATCTTCATTTTTCTGCAACAAAACTCCAGCTACTGTATGAGGTGAAGCAAATGAAAATATCATAAATGGTTTAGTATAATCTGGTCCAGCTAGTACAGGGGCTTCAACAAATGCAGCTTTAATTCTAGCAAAGGCCTCCTGTGATTCTTGTGACCATTTCACCTCATTATTCTTCTTTAGCATATTTTTTATATGCCTAACTATCTCAGCATAGTTAGGAATAAACCTTCTCAGGAAATTTATCCGGCCTAAAAATACCTGCACTTCCTTCTTATTTCTGGGGAGAGAGATGCTATTTATAACCTCTACTCTTTTGGGATCTATCCTTACCCCATCTTTAGTTACAATATGCCCCAAAAGTTTGCCTTCCTCTAATGCAAATAAAGACTTTTGCGAATTAAGAGAAAGACCATACCTTCTGCATTTTTCAAAAGTTCTTCGTAAATGCTCAATGTGTTCAGCATCATTTTTTGAAAATACTGTAATATCATCAAGGTACACCACCAAAAATTTATCTTGCTCCCCAACAAAAGTAATGTCCATGGCCCTCTGAAAAGTGGCCCCTGCGTTAATCAATCCAAAAGGCATCCTGGCATACATAAATTTACCCCATGGTGTGATGAAAGTAGTCTTCTTCTGATCTTCTGGAAGTACAGCCACCTGGTTATAACCAGAGAAACCATCCATAATTGACATTCTAGAGGCTCCAACCACTTTCTGTAGAATGTGATCCATCTTGGGCAGTGGATAATTATCTTTTAAAGATGCTCTATTCAAATTTCTGAAATCCACACACAGGCTTATTTCTCCATTATTCTTCCAGACAGGGACAAGGTTCGCCACCCATTCAGAATATCTCAAGGGCACAATTATTTTAGCCTTTAGCAGCTTTTTTATTTCTTTCTCAATAGATGGAAGCAGCAGAGGATTTATCTATCTGAGCTTCTGCTTATAAGGTCTTGCATCTTCCTTCAGAGGAATTTTATGCTGCATTATACTAATATCAAAAGTTTTAAGGTCCTGATAGGACCATGCAAATACATCCTTGTATGACTGAAATAATTTCAAGTATTTTTCCTTATATTCCTCTGGGACTTTTTTGGACAGTTTTACGATCTTGGGATCAGCATCAGTACCCAGGTTCAGGTCTTCTACCTGATCTTCCTCTACCACTTTAATAGGCCGTCATGGGACATCATTCTTATCAAATAATCTTTCTAGAGGCACCAGCCCTCTGGGGATGACATTTCCTTTCAGCTGCAGCACTTTACTACCTGCCATTTTCTCCTCCCATTTATTTTCTGAAACATTCTCAGCCTCATCCTCCTCACAATCATCAATCTCCATATTAGATAATTCTCCCACTATTTCTAGGAATCTCTTCATATGTTCATCATCTTCAAACACCCGCCAATGCTTAATATTATCTGAGATTGATGGTCTATAACATACCTCAACTTCATACCTCAAGAGAGGGTTCTGAGGAGGATGAAATGTACTAGCAGCCACAGCAAGTGAATCTTCCATTCTATTCTGCTCCTGGGGCATGAATTGGATATTAAATGCTGAGAAGAAATTCTCCACCATGTCCCAAACTTCATTCCTGTAAGCCCTCAACCGAGGATGTTTGGTTTGACATTGATTCCTGACTTTCCTGACCACCAACTCAGAGTCTCCCAGGACCTTTAAACATTGTATTCCCATGCTCCTGGCTGTTTGTAATCCCAATAACAGTACTTCATATTCGGCTACATTATTAGTAGCCTCATATTCCAATTTAAAAGACAGTGGCACCCATTTTCCTGTAGGAGAGATTAACAATACTCCAACCCCATTACCTTCTCTTGAATTTGCTCCATCAAAATGTAAAGTCCGGATTCCTGCTTCACGGTTCCCTGAAGGCTGCTTAGTCTTGATCTAGCAGAAGGAAGGTTCATGAGCATAATTTTGATCTTCTTCTAACATCAAACATGAGAAATCTCCTTCTTTGTTGTAGACTGGTGAATTCTCTGAGCTGTCAGCCTTAGTAACCATCTTGACAAATCTGGTTTCTCTGTACAACCTCCTCTCCTGGCCACCAAAAATTGGAATAGTGGCATATGTTAAGTCTAATTTGAGTGACCCACCAATTTTTGTTCCCCAGGACCTTGACAATAGCATGCCAAAGCGAGCTGGGATGTCAGCCACCACAATGTCCATTACTACACTTTTTGCTGGAATTTGGGCCAAATTGACCACTAAATCTTTAATCATCCCCAAGCATTTAACTCTTTTGGAATCAAATGAATAAAGGTCTTTATATGGACGTGTGATTTGTAGTCCTAGTTGTTCCATGACTGACAGAGGCATAAGATTATGGGAAGCTCCAAAATCTAACATACAATTGTGTAACAGCAGGTCATGAACCACTAGAGACACATAAAAAGGAGGTAAATTTCGGGAGGGAACATGAACGAAGTAACTTGAGATTGATATACTGGTTGTTTCAACAATTCAGTCAGAGGGACTGGGATTTTTACTTTTTCAAGTTCCTTTTGCAGATTGAAAGCAGGAGGGGACTTTTCTATTACAACTTCTTTTGACTCCTTATTTTAAACTAGGGGTTTGGCTTCTTTTGACTCAGACTTATCATTAGGAGGAACAACAACTTTTGAAGAAGAAGGAATTTGATCATTAGGCTGCAAAGGTTTGTTTAGAGGACTCTTACCTTTGTCTGTAACTTTCTGCACTATTGATTCCTTTGGAGCAGATGCTTCCTTCTGGGGAGGCTCTTCCTCTTGTTCTTGAGTTTGGGTTCTCTTCCTAGAAGACCTGAGATCATATTTTCTGTTGAAGTGTGCTTGCATGAAGTCAGCAAATTGTTTACAATAATAATCAGCCTCTAAGTCCTCTGTGTCTCCAACATTTCCTTCTTCTTGCAAGGGACATTCTATTTCTTGATCATTATTTGAAAAAGCAAGATTTGAATCTTCTAGTTCATAGGCAACATCTTCAGCAGAGTCACCTACTGGACCTTCCAAGTACAATGGATGTGGTACTTGATCTTGTTGTTCTTTTATTTCCTTTTGCAATATTTGCAATGGCGGTCTTCTATACTGAGGATTATAACCTCTGTTTGGATCATTCTGAAAATTCTTGGGGGCTGCATTTTAGTTTCCAATTCAAGCTTGACCAATTTATTAGAAAGATCCTTAATCATTTTTCTCATTTCTTCAATTTTGTCTGCATCCTTATCCTGATTTGAGGTAGAGACCTCCTCTTTGCCTCTTCTTCTGGTATCCTGTTCAGCTTTTCCTTTTAATTTTCCAGTGGAAGAAAAAATTGCTTCCAACTCAAGAGCATCTGACTGAGCATCATCTAGGGTGGCAGGCTTTCTTTCCCTGAGAGAGAAACCAAAATCTGAGTCAAAGGCTACTATGAAAACAACTTCGGTAGCATTCTGATGAGGCTTCATATCGACTGGAAGGTTTAGATATAATTTATTAAATCTCTTAATAAATTCTGACACCCCTTCATTATGTTTCTTCTTGAGTGTATTGAACTCAGTAAGACACTGTCCATGATCTTTCTTTTCTCCCCATTTCCTGAGAAAGGTATTTTCCATATCGTCCCAAGTGGTTACAGAACGGTTTCCTAATGTTTTGAACCATTTTCTGGCTTCACCATCCAGAGATTGCACAAATAGTCTTAAGACCACATCCAAATGTTCTACATTAAAGTTCTCTGCAAAAGAGCAAAAAGTATCAAGATGTTTCTGAGCATCAATTTCATTCTCCCCAGTGAATCTGGGCAAGATCTTCAAATAATCCTGTGGCATATCATTCAGCACTTGAGGTAATGCCAGGGGAGCATATTTGTTTAACAAAAAAGCTGGAACATTAGCCATTGGAGGAGGAGGGGGTTGTGCAGCAATCTGGTGTACAAATGGAGGAAGAGGCGGAGGTGGAAGTGGAGTATGAATAACAATAGGAATATACTGTACAACAGCTTGAGGCGTAGATGGGAACAGTTCACGGTTAACAGCAGCTACTTCGGTGACTTCTTTAACCTCTTCGACCTCAAGAGTAGGGGAAAGATTAGCTTTAATTCTAGCACCTCCCCTGGGTGGGCTATCTGAATAATAGTCTGTGTCTCCCACAGTGGAGTCGAGATTTTCTTCTAGAACTTCTTGAGAAGAGGAAGATGGATAATCTTCTACGGAAAACTCAGGAATTTCAGCATGGACTGATTTCTTTTCTTTCCAACTTCTTTTATGTATAATCTTCTCAGGGTCAGACACTGAAGGTGTCTTTGACTGTGATGTATCTGACCTCAGGTGTGGCTTACGGGGAGCCAGGGCTACAGATAGATTTATCAAATAAACCACAGTGGAGTCGCCAAGGTGAGAGATATGCAACTCTTCAACTCTTTGTGCTCACCTGATTAGAGAGTGAATGTATTTGTCGAGGCCCAGGGATAATGATTTTCTTAGCTTCGTTCCTTGGCAACGACGCTAGAAAGATGTTTTCGACAGATGTTGTCGCTCCTAGAGACAGCCTAGAGTTGCCACAGACCAGTGCCTAGGACATCTTATCATAGCAAGGAGCATATAATAAAACTTGGGTGTCAATCCAAAGGCTCTCCTGCTATCTCTTGTAAACAAGGAAATTGATTTAAATGGGACCATAACTTACATAAAATACCATAGGGAAAGTAATGTTGCAGAGACAAAATGCAAAGCTCCAACACAAAAGCATAAGACAGTTAAGAGACAATTTACTGTAAAGAGGGCCGATTCAAGTAATATGCCACAGAAATCAAATATCAGAAGGTGTATGCGGTGAAAGAAATATAAGAAGATATTAGTTATCTTTGGTCTGATACCCAGATACACAACAGAACCATATATGGGCTTATCAATCTTAGAATCCATACATGACAATGGCGTTTTAAAAGCACCCTCCCAAAGCAACTAATATAGCAGAAAGATGGATGAAATGAACATGAAACAATATATCATGCCTGAGCCATATTTAAAGCGCTTGACTGATCCAAGTATGGGTATCAACTAGGATAAATCCTTACCTAAAATCAGTGAGCCACTCGCATTCCAGTACATGATACAAGAAGATGGATAAAATGAAATGTTGTATTAAGCACATAAAAGGAAGTTACATACTATGGGATACCAAAGACCAGAATCCTCTAATACAGATAGAACTCCTCCTCACTGAAACCCCACGGGCTCTGAGCCTTCCTACAAGAGCTTTTACAAGATGTATACAAAAAAATGCCTTTCACTGCACAATTCTCTGATAAGAATCTGGAACCCTTACAATGGCTTTCTTCTCTGTTTTTTATAGAAGAGGAAGAGAAACCCCATAAAAGAAGTAGGTGAGAGCATTTAATTTGCTTAATTTGAACAGAATGGCGGAAACATTCATGCCCATACTGTTGAATGACTAGGTAATATTGTCTGTACTTGACAACCTGCTTGCAAAAATAAATGCACTGGGTAGAAAATCTCTTTAGGAACACGGTATAAAAATAAATTCACATGAACATTCTGTCCTTTCCTGAAGAAAATTCGGCCGAAATAAAACCTGGAGGGTATTGTTTTCTGTGCTAGGTACCCTCGGCCTTCTAATCTTTAAATTTGGGCTTGAAACATTGAATGCTGATTGTTGAATTTCTCCATCTTCCACTGATATTCTTTATCTGCACCATTAATATCCCCATCTGCAAAATCTTTGTTTTGAATGGCTCCAGAGGGTCTGATAGATTTTGAACCTTGCTGTTTTAATGAGAGTCATGTCACGGCAACTACCCAAGGCTTTCCTTCATAAATTCTTCCTCCGCGATCTGATCCCTCGGTGCGTCTTCGATTTCTGTAATGGAGGCGATAATTAACTGGCAATTTTCCATCGCCGCAAACCTACAAAACCCACAATCATATTAAAGAAAACCAGGCACAAGTGTGGTGGATGTGGTAGTGACCACTGAATGGTGATGTAGACTGGGAGAAATGATGAGAAGATGCAGGGTGGCGGCAAACGCAGATAAATAGCGGAGGAATGAAGGGTGGAAATGAAAGATACAGTGGAACGACGATGAATGAACGAGGCGGAGGTACATAACATAAACACTGAAATATGACACATAACGGAATATATATATGGGGGAGGACAACGCAAATGACACGTGGGCGTACAAAAGGCTAAGCGGAAGGGACGACGTGGAGGTGGACTTGGTCAATCAGCGGGATGCGTAAATAATCCTGGACCATACGATCCAAAAATGAAATCAACGGTTAAAACTTCACCGGAGGGTGATGGACTGCGGGCCCGGAGCACTGTATAGTTAAGTTAAAACTCGTGCAGCTGCAGAAAACAACCGTCGTTGGATGAAGGCTTATAGATCTGACGGCTAACATAAATTTCGCTGCGCGTCCTGGATCAAGCGTTAATGCGCGGGAGAGGGCGGTATTGAAATCGTACATGGGGACACGCGGCGCACGCTGAATGGAATCGCTGCGATTTGAGAAAAACCGCCAGCCCTTCAAAAGCGGTGCGGGAAATACAACTTGTTTTAAGCGGTGGTTTTTAGGGCGCGGGGACGACAAAGGTGGGAGAGCTGTGGTTCATTGATCTATGATCTGATCGGACGGCTCATAATGTACCCACTGGCCGTATTCAATAGCGCCTTCAGGGTTTACCATTTGGTTTCCGGCTCACGATGATGTGGAGGAAAAGACAAGGGAGTTAGTGCCGAAAGGGCTAGAATTTAAATATTTCGAAAGTGAGTTTTTTTTTTTTTTTTTTTTGGGCTTCTACTATGCAATTTGTAGGCGGAGGAAGGTAGCGATAGGCATTGAAAAGGGTTTACAGGGCAAAGGGAAAGGATCCGGATTGTTTAAACAGATTGCCCATGAAAATTAGGTAGAGGTCTGATTGTGATCAATAGGTGGTATGCCAAACACTTATTACTACACGCAGTTCATGTATATTAATAGAAACGTTATTTCCATTAGCATAATCATGCCAATGTACAGGAAGAAAGTTTTAAAGTAAGGGTGGAGTAGAGGAACAATTTCTGTAGTCAGGGCTTTTGATCTGTATAGCCTAGGGGAGACTTTTGAAAAATGAACAAAATAAGAATCAAATCCAAGATCTTCCCCTACTGGCAGGTTGCTTCACCACTGAGCTACATCATCCATTCTATGACAGGCGTAAATAAAGTTGCAGATTGCAAGTTCCAACAGAGACATATATGAAAGAACATGCCATGAGTTAATGAAACAACAGAAACCGTGGATTTAAGAAAAAAGTCCTAAGCAATATTATAATGCATCAACTATATTCTTTGGGCATTGATGGCGTCAAATGATGAAGAAGAATGTCTGTCTTGAATCTTGACTTTGATATATGCTACTTGCTCCTAATATTGTACAGGAATTCAGTCTGAAGAATTTAGAATCATATAGCTCATCCCAACATTTTTACAACGTATATGCTCGAAATCAACCATTGCATTTTCCATGAAAGTACTAGAATAAGAAAATAAGGCATACTGATAGACATATTCATGAAATTTATCATACTTCTTGAAAAATCATATAGTCAATAAACAAGCCAAATACTAAATAGCATGTTACATGACAGAAAAAAACCATATCCTGATCCATGGAAGTCAACCAAATATATAGCCATGGATCTGCTCTTATGGTCCTATGAATACCCAAAAAATGACTAAAAAGAATGATTTAGCAATAGTAAATACCCACATAGCTTGTGGAGGAGAAGATGCATCAGACCATCAACAAACCCTATGCAAGCCAAATTTCTTTACTACCATCATGGGGATGTCTCAGCTGATGAGCTCTTCTTACTTTATTAACATATATATACACCTAAGCATCCAACACTGTAAACTGAAATACAGAGCAAATATCTGAGCCCTGAGGCTAACAATGCATCATGGATGTCGCAGAAAGGGTCTTCCATTAGGAGCCAGTGCTACCTCATATTTGCCACTGCAGTCATGAAGACATTCCTCTGCATGGTGGAACGCTCGTTTGAAGACGTTGAAACCAAATAAGAGACCTATCAGAACAGTCAGAAAAATAAGGCATGAATACACCTTACAGATAGTGCCACAACACATTTTTGTAGAGCCCTGGTAACTCTCACTGAATGTACTTTATCACAATCTCTGTGTAAATCCTTTCACCCACAAAGCTTTGATCAATGCAAGATCTCTGCGTAAACTTTGCACAACAATTCTATAATCAGTTATAAAGGCTCTCCACCTTACTGTAATTAATGTCTGGTCTGGGATATGCTTCATGTAATCGTTGCATTAGGAATAACCAGCTTGCCATAGGGCATTTAATGCGCCTATGGCAGGCCTCTTCACATCATGTTGGGTTCTCTGCTTCAAGAGGAGGAAGCACAGAGATTCATGATGTTCAGTGTTGGAGTTTTTCAAGCTTCGGCGCTCCTGGTTCTGATCAAGCAGGTGAAACTGCAGCTGCCATGGCATCTGCATCGATGGCATTTTGAGAATCTAATCCTGCCTATGCCCATGTACTTCTACAACATGCAATACAGGTATAAACTAATATTTAATCAAATCCTGGATCTATATAGTGCCGAGAGAGTATTAAAACTCCCCGTTTCACATTTGGCTTGCTGCAGTCAGTCCTTCACATGCACCAATCTGTTAACTCCCCTAATTCGAGCCCTGCTATAGTTATTCCTTTACATACAAACAACTTGTTCCATTTACAATTATTTGCATTTGCTGATAAATACAGTGGCAAATATGACATAGGCAAATTTGCAGAATAAGCAGCCTGCCATAAGTGGAGGAGGAGGCGGTGATTTCTACCAGTAGATCCCAGCGCGCGTTGATGGATGGTTGTAGATCCCTGCGCGTTGATGGATGGCAGAGCAGAGAATCCTGCGTAGGATGGCAGAGCAGAGAATCCTGCTGCAAGCGATGCAGAGAGAATAAGCGAGAAACCCAAATCGTATTAGGAATTATGGCGTGCTCCTTCATAACCTACCGTTTGAGCCGTAGCTGTTTGAGGTTTATGTTTGCAGTTTGAGTCGCATGGTAGTTTGGAGCAATTGCGATTTGGCAAGCCAGCGTGGCAATGTCGTGGCAATTAGAAGTTTGGAGCAGTTGCGGTTTGGCAAGCCAGCGTGGCACATTGCCACGCTGGCTTGCCAAACCGCAACTGCTCCAAACTTCTAATTGCCACGCTGGCTTGCCAAATCGCAATTGCTCCAAACTGCAAACATAAACCGCGCGACTCAAATTGCAAACATAAACCGCAAATAGCTACGCCTCAAACGACAGGTTATGGAGGAGCATGCCATAATTCCTAAATTCCTAATATGAGTTGGGTTTCCCGCTTATTCTCTCTGCATCGCTTGCACGCAAAATTCTATGCTCTGCCATCCTACGCAAGATTCTCTGACAGCCATCCATCAACGCACAGGGATCTACAACCATCCATCAACGCAAGCGAGGATCCACAAGTAAAAAAATCACCGCGGCTTATGTTTGCAGCTTTGATCGCGCGGTTTATGTTAGCGGTTTGGAGCAGTTGCGG
>JAXQQM020084847.1:0-27012 GCA_034641835.2 Pinus albicaulis | reverse complement strand
CAGCGAGCTATCAATTAACAATTTGAGGCATCTCAAATTTTCAAAGTATGGATGAGAAATGCAGCAACAGCATAGAGCTTTGGCGTAGCGTTGCACCAGAATTTTGTGGCATGTTTTTTTCACCTTCCAGCTCAGAAATTCGGCCAGTTTGGACTAGTTTCACCTCTTGATGTAATTTTTGACCCAACTTGATGTAATTTGATAAAAATGATGTAATTTTAGCATGTATTTACTTGTTCTAGATGATTCATTCAAAAAAAAGTTAAAATCAAGTGAATGAATCAGTTTCCTTCCTTTTAGAGGCAAGTTGTTTGGTTGCCTAGATTTTAGCTCCTTGTTTAGAATTGGTTCAAACTTTTCCTAGAAGCATGAGCTCGACCCCTAGAGGCATTGGAAGGGGTTAGAATTGCCTATTTATTGTATTTTCTGAGACACTTTCAGGGTTGGACTCTTGGAAAAATTTTGGCACACTATTGTACATATTTTCTGCATTTTGGCTAAGGAAAGATCAGAGGTTTTGCAGCACCTGTTGGGATTCTTGTGGCTTTCATTTTTGATGGTGTGTTGTCTCAGTTATTTGTAATTTCTTTAATGTTTAATGTATTCCATTCCCTTGTTTTGCTTCTGAAACTAAATGAATGAGTAAATGAGGTAGAATTCATTGATTCCAGTGCTCTGCCTTTAAATTTGTTTAGTTTTATATGTTTTCGCCAGTTTGGAGAGGATCCTTGTTCTCCCTTGCCCTCTTCAGCTCCTTGTCATTCTGATCCATCCATACACATAATCAAAAGCATCAAGACTACTGCCTACCTTGCCCCAATTCGAATTCTGCGAAGATCTGGCCTCATCTCCAAGCCCAAAATTGCCATTCCCATTTTTCCAACAAAAACCCAAAAAATTTAAATCAAACTCTTCCATTTGTTTACCTAGCCTAAAATCAGTATCCTTGAAAGTCATCTCATACCCTATTGTTCATTTTTACTGAGTTTGACCCGGAGAGAGCCCTCTCCTGTCCTCGTAGGGCTAGCTACGAGGCTGAGCGTGGTTTGATGTTGCCTTGAGTTTTACCTTATTTCAAATTTCTTTAAGGTAGATTCGAGCTACTATATCCCATATTTCTTTGGCAGTCTTGTTGTGCGCATTACTTTGATAAATTCTACCTCACACTGTCCACTTAAGAGATCATTCATGGCTTTTGCATTAGCTATAAAATCTAGTTTGGCATCTTTCTCTGAGTCAGACTCCTTTGGGGCATATCCCAATTCCACAGTAGCCCAAACTTCTATTCCTAGAGACATTATGTACGTCCGCATTCTTATTTTCCAGAAGGCATAATTCATACCAGTGAACGAAGTGGATTTATTAGTTGAGCATCCTTCTAGACTAGCCATCCTGGGGATCTAGGATCTCCTTCAGGATCTCCTTCCAGTTGTTAAACCGATACAGAAGAAACCAACTCTGATACCAATTGTTGAACCCTTGGTTAAACTGAGAGGGGGGGGTGAATCAGTTTAATGTAATCATGTTCTTATTAAAATTTATTTTATACTCATTCACATCCTTATTTTGTGATCAAATTAATATACAATGGAACAACAATCTTAATAAGTGAGAAACATGTATTAATCAAAATAAATACAAAGTATCAACACATAATCATTATGCATATAGACAATAGATATAAGTGGAAACCCATAAGGGAGAAAACCACATGTTATTATTGTTGTGATGCAAAGGCAAGCTCCAACTCCCTCTCACCACTGATTTTATGTAGGCTCCTACCTACATGAGGCTACAACCTCAATTCTGCAAGCTACAACTTGCAAGGAAGCTCCACTCCCATCTATTTTCTGCAGGCTACAACCTACACGAGGCTCCTAACTCAGCCAGCTACAACTGACATCTATCAAGCTACAACTTGATATGGAATCGCCCACTTCCTCACTCTTTCAAAAAAAAAAACATGTTGATTTACCTGGATATCGGCTCTGTTCTGTTCCTTCTTCACTGTTGTCCACCAGTCTTCATATCTACCTTATATCATCTCTAAACCTTCACAGCTTCTCTATCTGCTCCTCCTTCTTCTTGCCCTTTCTTCCTCATTTCTCCATTCTCTAGCCTCTTTATGCATATCTATGTGAAATCATTTATAGAGATTACCTTATGACTGTTTGTATTCCACAGGGAATTCGAAGTGAATAGGTATGACTCTTTGCCTTCCACCTTCTCGTTTTCTTTCCTAGCACATTCGGAAAAATATAACAATATGTATACATTTCAATATTATAGTGGGGCATTTCTTTGCCCAAGGAGACTTGCCTTTGCATAACAAGCAATGTAAAATTAATTAAAACATTTACATTTACATTTGCAATAGATATATCTCATTCAACCCTTTCAGTTCTCGGCTCACTATATGTTTGTCTTTTCTACTGCTGTAGTGTAACAGTTCTGCATACCTATGTTCACTGCAACTCTTTGTACCTTTTCATATCAGATCTTATAATCTGAGCTTCTTTCTTCACTCATCACACCTTCAGATTTTATTACAAAAATTTCTTCAATTCTCAACAGAGCTTATCCTGCTCTGATACCACTTGATGGCAAGGCTACCCTGCCAAACCCACATTAACACTCCCAAAGCTGTGTATAAACATGAAATTCCATTGAAACCCAAAATGGTCCTCAATTTCAAAATCTGGCCAAACTTAATTAATATAGGTGGAAGCTTTTTATATCTCAAATCTTAGATTTGAGATATTAAAATAAAGTTGTTATGGTTATAAAACCATACATACAGATTTCATGCGCGAAGGCTTTACCTTTCATCCGATGGTTAAAACCATATCAAACCCACTTCATGAATATTAAACATTCGGATAATATTTCAAAATACAAAACTATTACTTTGATCCATCTCATGCACATTCTAATTAATATTCGAATAATTCAATGAACCAACGAAATAACCTTTCGTTCACACCTTCATGGAAACTCTATTTAATATTCAACTTTATTATTAGCCTATTATATAAGCATTTGCCTTTGGATTTAAATCCCAACACTAGCACATATGATTCCATGCCGACATATCATTCAAAGGTTCGATTTCTATTTTAAAGGTCAATCACCAACACATGTCAAAATGACCTTCTCGGCCCAATTATTACCATATAATTGAACCCTCACAACCAATAATAAAATTTGAACTTCAACTCGAGCCCATAGCAGCCATACCACTTACCTTTATTCTTGTTAACATCTGTGCAATTAAATGATGCCAATGTCGTCGATCTCCGATGGCTAGAAATCAGACAGAAATCACATTTTTTCCACCACTGAGCTTTAACACGAAAATAATTTGCGAAATGGGTGTTAATTGAATACCACTCTAGGCTACGTGTCAACAGCCGAAAGCTATCACATTTCTTTTCAGATTCCTCTTACCATTTTTGAGGAATGCGAGACCACTTGTTTTGGGTTTAAAACCGCCTTCATTGTTTCAACAGTTCTGGTTCCATTTTAACTTGTGATTCTGCCAAATTATTCAGCATATTTATTATATATAAACTCCACCCTTGCTCTGGCTTATTCTTTCTTTACCACGGTTCCATTGACCCACAGTTTCATGCTCTCGGTTCCATATGAACGCAATTCACCGATCCTTCCAATGATATCTGCAGTTCGATATTCAAAAGGCTAGGTTCTCTAAAACCCTACGGTGTTTACCAATCGAACCCATTCATCGATCCTTCCAACCTCATTGGCAATCAACCAACACAAGTCCATTCCTTCAAATGTTCAGAATCCTATCCTCTTACACCAACGATGTTAATGTATTGTTAATTACAATAATTTGCAGAACATTGGATTCCCTTTCTTTGGTTCCTTTGCATAGAACCTCCACAATGCATCATTCTGGTCATAACGAAATTGAATTTTTCCTCATTTCACTAAAAGCCAAATACAGTTCCAAAACCCAGATCTTGTTGCACTGGTTTAATCACAACATAATGCTTAATTCCTTCATTAAATGATTATACGGTATCGATTTCAATTGTGAGGTACACCCAGACAGTTTAATCTTCAATCTAGGATTCCATGGAAATTTCTTTAAATAATATTAATCTACCCTGAACTCGTACTAATTGCCCAGTCACACAGAATTCAATTAAACACAAATCACATAGAGTTCCAAATTCTTCTACCCAATTCCATTTACACACCATATAACTCAAAATGGAATAAAATTCATAAAATCGAGTGTTTACATTAACTCAAAGGACTTACATAGAAGATTTTCCCTCTCGGCCTGATCTTCAATTTGATGGCCCTTCTATCCTCACTACTCTGCACCTGAAAAACTCTCTGCTTCAATTCGCTGCCTTTGCTTCCTCTCGTCTCTTTCTTCTCCTTTGCCATCAATGACAATATTTCCAACAAAGAGGAACCTACCAAAGAGATAAGCCATTTTCCCATCATAAGTGGATCTATGTCCCGTCCTCCATCTCTATAAATTCATCATCCTCCAATGCCTCTGCTAGTGAGAATAGAATAGAGAATAATAGAGAGAGGTTTGAAGATTGCCATAAGCTTTGAAGGATAGAGTTGAGCCCTTAGCCTTATCACGCTGAGTTGAAAACAACTGCTTTGGAGACGTGCCCAAATTCGGACCCACTGAAGGAGAGATTTGACATCAAGGCACTTGTTGTAACTCCTCTTCTATTTATAATATGACATGACTGATATTTATTTCCATTATTATTCATGTTTGTGATTAAGAATTATGACATTCCTTGATCAGTTAGATAGGTTATATTTGTATATGAATGTTTCACTTGTATGCTTCTTGATGTTTCTTGGTCACTTGTGCAGGTAATTTAATGCTGGTAGTAGCAGAGATCAAGCTCTGGAAAAGCGAAGGATCAAGGAGATTTGACAGAGAGAACCATCGCAACATCAGATCAAGGTAGGCCATCTCTATCAATCTACATTTCATTTATTATCTAGGAAAATAAGTGTTAGTGTGTTTCTCTTGCTGCTAGACCCACTCTAGGGCTAGAGGGATTGTATTTGTCCGTAGATAGGATTTACCTATACAAAAATTTGGTGACTCCACTAGGGAGTCATTGCCTTTAGTCTCTTTTCACTCATTTGAGTTTTTTGGTTTTTCGTCCATATTTTGTCGAATACCCACCTCTCCTATTTTTTTGGCTATTGTGACTACTTCGAGTCATCAATCCTTATTCTGAAGTGATAAGCCTGGCTTGATTCAAACAAACCCTTTTCTTTTTTATCATTTCGCTTGATCGGTGTTGTTCTTTCTGCGACAGACGTGTTGATCAGTGCTAAATGCTTTAACACGGTCGCGTTGTTTCCCTTCTAGTGCGAGGTGCAATCTCATAGGCACGCCAATTTCTGTGTGATTGCTTTTAGGGTTTCTGTTCATTAAATTCCAGTGTGTATTACCCTTCCATATTCTTTTCTTTTCTTGAAGTGCTCTTGTTTACTTCTGTTCTACGGATTTATTGTCCCATTTAGTTTATTTCTGGTCTTTGGTCTTTCAAATTATGCATCCTCTTCATCCTAGGGTTTCTAGGTGTTCCAAGTCATTCATTTGGTTGCATGCTTCATTGGGTTCTAGACCTGATGTTGTGCCAATTTTGTCATCTCTTTTGAACCTCTTGGTTTGATTTCTTTATTTATTTATTTTTTTCCTGTTGATTTCTGTGATTAGGGCTTTCAAGTGTCCATCCCATCTGCATTTGATTCTCTCTTCTTTGTCGCAAGCATAGATCACATTGCTTGTTTTCAACTGAAGGATTTTTTATTTGTGTGTTAGTCAGTGTGAAAAGCGAAGAGTATTTGTTTTGAGTAAGTGATTTGGAATATATGTTTAGTGTTTCGACTCTTTGAGTTTTGTAGCATTTGGAGGAATTCATTTGGAATTCTCAAAACAAGTGTTTGTATTCTTCCATTTCGTGTCTTTTTTCATTTAGTTCATACAAAGAAAAAAGTTTTTATTTCATCTCAAAGTTTGTATATTGAAAAACCTCCCACTTCGTCCCGCAAAGTTAAATTCACTTGTAAGCTATGTGAGGGTGACCACCTTCTTATAAATTGTCCTGGTATTCCCAAGGTTTTAGAAGTGTGGTCTATTGGCTCAATCCACCTTTCAACATCGGCCTCTGGACATCATGCTAGTGATGAACCTTCAGCTAGAGGTAATAAGACTCATAAGAAACAGGGCAAGATTAAATTTCTCTATAGTTTATGTGAAGGGAACCATCCCATTCACCTATATCCTTATATGAATGAAGCCTCTAAATTGTTGGATACCATTGCGACTTCTAAGTCCTATCTTCCAGTTCGTTACCAAAAATTTTCTTCGATTCCTCTACTAGTTGATTAAGTAATTGATCAAGATTCATCTCTCGTTAATTATGCTCTCTCCCGACCAATCATTGGTTGAGGAAAAGGTCTACCTAATTCCACCTATGGTTCATCGGGTCTTTTCTGTAGAGAGTGGATCTCATACCACTTAGGTTCTCTTTGTTTCCTCAGATTCCCCAGGACCGATGGATATCCTCCAGTTCCCATGGTACAGGAGGGTGATTCTCCAGATCCCATTCCCATAGTCTAGGAGGGTGATCCTCCTAATCTCGTAACTTAAGTGGATAATCCTCCCATTCCTATGGCACCTGATCTATGTAGTTTGGTCGCTTCCTTTGATTGGAGTCGACTGATAGGATATCGTCTTCCTTCTTAAGTGCCTTTTGAGATCACGGTACAAGGCTATAATGTGGTCGTACTAAGCACAATTATAGATGAAGGTGAATCTGTCAATATTCTATCCTCAACTACCTGGAAAGCTTTCGGTACTCCGCAGCTTGTGCCTGTTACTTAGAACATGTTGGATTTTAACAAAGGAACTAATCAACTGTTAGGGATCCTTCCGAAATTGCCTATTACTTTAGGAGGAAAGTTTATCTATATAGACGTGATGGTTTTCCAAGGCCCCTTGGATTTCAAATTACTCTTGGGGCACGACTATACTTATTTCATGGGAGCGCTTGTCTCTTCCCTCTTTCGTGTGATCGGATTTCCACATGAAGGTCGAATTATGACCATTGATCAAATTTCATTCATTGGTCATAATATGACACCTAGTATACCATCATCCCTTAATGGTCCTTACACACTAGTGGTATCTTCCCCGCCACAGGTTAATTATGTGGTCACTTGTTCCATGCCCACATCCAATGATAGTGCCGTTAATGATGTCATGTACCATGTACTGGGGGAATTGGATCCCAATTTCCAGAGTTCTGTTCTCCTATAAAATGAGAACCTCCTGGAAGCCGTGACCTCTTATATTTCATGATTAGCTTCGGATAATAGTCCCTTTTCTTGTGTAAAGCTCCTTAAAAAATGAAACGAGATTTTCGGAGCATAGTTCCTTTCCTTGTGTTAAGCTCTTTAAAAAATGAAATGAGCCCTTCAGAGTAGAGTTCCCTTTCTTGTGTCAAGCTCTTTAAAACATGAAACAAGGTGTCATGAGGATAGTCCTTTTACTGTGTCAACCTCATTAAAAAAATGAATTAGGTCTCTATGAGGATAGTTCTTTTACTGTGTCGACCTCGTCAAAAAATGAAACAAGTTCCCTTTTCAATTTGAGTCTTTGATTAGATATCGTTAAATCCCAGTCGAGTCTTTCACTTGATCTCATATCTAAACCTTCACTCCATTCACCTGTTAGTAACCAACAGTCTACTTGGGTGAATGAAATGAAACTTGGGGGGAATGTACCTCGAATTGAGTCACCATGATGGGGGAATGCAAGCTTATTCCAAGCATAGTTTCCATGTTTCAAGCTTCTCTAAAAATGAAACCAGTGTCAAGCATAGTTTATCTTTGTTTCAAGATTGTGTAAAAATGAAACCAATACCAAGCTTTCCATGTTTTCAAGCTTGTGTAAAAATTAAACCATTCTCATTTTACCGCTCGTGATTGCCATTTTATCAGTACGTTTTTCTAGATGAGCCTTGGTTTTTCTCATTCCATCGTCACTATCTCCTTGGCCAATCATACGCCTTCACTTGGTTGTTTTACCCTTTCCTAAGGAACCTCTGTGATGAGTGGTCTTATTAGCAAACCTCCTAACCTTTTATCTCTTTTGAGTAGTTCCACCATAACTGGAACCAGTTGCTATCCTTTATAAAGTAAAAAATATTTCATTTACCTAGTATACTCATCTAGTATAGTTATTTCCATTCTTGTTCATGTTTTTGATTAAGAATTATGACATTCCTTGATCAGATAGATATGTTATATTTGTATATGCATGTTGCACATGTATGCTTATTGTTTTTTCTAGGTCACTTGTGCAGGTAATTGAATGCTGGTAGTAGTGGAGATCAAGCTCTGGAAAATCGAAGGACCAAGGAGCTTCGACGAAGAGCAACATCACAACATCAGATCGAGGTAGGCCATCTCTTTCGATATACATTTCATTTATGATATAGGAGGCCATATCTTTCTATATACGTTTCATTTATGATCTAGGAAAATAAGTGTTAGCATGTTTCCCTTGTTGCTAGACCCACTCTAGGGCTAGAGGGATTGTCTCTGCCTGCATAGAGGATTTACCTATATAACAATTTTATTTTGTGGTTGCGCTTTGGATACCCTATTTTGTAATGTGACCTCTCTTATGTTGTGCTACCACTCAACTCCACTAATAGAATAGGTTGTGCTACATAAAAATTTAGTAACTTGTATTATTGATAGATATATTCATTGAGCATGGATCTGAAATTCCATTGCAACCTCAATGATTGAAACAGTCTAAAAAGTACAATAATAGCTTAACCAAATTACTGCAAATATTCCATGTTGTTACTGTCAATCATAGCTGAGAATGTCTATTCCTTGTGATTTCTTTTATTTTCATGCCATTTCATTTACGGTTTCGTAAAGTACCATGTACACTCCTTTGATATATTCAGGAAGGCACTCTGTCATCGACAGATCCCATTTGATCATAACGGGTGGGTTATATTTGTTCATGCAAATAGATTTCCAATTATATATATGTGTGTGTGTGTGTGTGTTTGTGTATTAAAGTTCATTCAATTCATGATCACCACCTCTAAACTGCGGTTTTGAAGAGCTAGATCTCGTCAATTGTTCTGAAGGTGTCGTAAATATCTTCTATAATCGTCTATGTTGCTCCTCTATGCTGCCTCTCTGCCTTTCTGCGTCTTTCTTCCCTCGTGACCTGTCACTGTTGATGCCTTCTACTTCCTCTGACCTACAACTCTTCTTCTGAAATCGATTTCTATTGCTTTAGAATCGACTTCCCTCGGGTTACTGAGTGTGTGCCCGACTTCCTTTCCAAATGGCCCTCAATTTTTATTTTATAATATTTTCATTGAAAAATCACCGACCCAGATTAGAAGTCTAATCGGTGGATGAGATCAAATCTTTACTTGATCTTCATTCTCTAGAAGATTCATATTATGTTTTATTAATACCTATTAATTATTTAATTTCCCTAAGTTTAGACTTAGGGTCTCCATTAAAATAATTAATTATTTTAACAAAACATAAACTGAGTGGAATTTCCACAAACAATTTATGGGTTCTTTAGAATACTATTGTCCAAGCCTCCTCACAAATTTTGAGACTTAGATCACTTTCTGATGCTACAAAAATCAACATATTTCAGGTGTACTAGGACATGAAATATGGGATACAATGCAAATTTTATTTCTTGCCTTGGTTATATGGGCATTAGACTTATATGCATTATTTTAATTTCTAATTTCTTTAATATTGATATTTTCACATTTTAATAAAAACTAGAGAGTTTTTCTTTCGTTTTTATTTCATTTTTCTTTTCCTTCTTTACACATTTTTCATCTATAACAAAGTTTTTTTTTTTTTTTTAAGGAATTGGAAAATAAGGCAGCCTTATATTCACTTGAAGTTAGGTCCACTACTAGCCCATACCACTATACTCTCTACATTCACCACACACCCCCAAGGAGTACACATTATCACCAAGTGGTCTACACCCCTAGGATCTAATAGAGAAATTATTGCATAAACTCACTTGACTATATGACTAAATCTACACATTCCACTTAGACTTAATAAAGATACCAAATTTCATATATATATATATATATAATTTAGAAAAAAATATCTAGAGAATATTAACTCAATTAATTAATTAAATTATATGCAAAATATCATAAATTGATTACCATATTCCAATAAAAACCTAAAATATAGATGAATGATGATATAGTAACTACCATATTTCAACATAAATCTATAATTGCACCGAGAGGCGCTCTACAGACCAGTCCATGAGGGAGATGTTGTCACATAACGTTACATTAAAAAATACTAAAAAATATGTGTCGGCTAATATATATTGTATATGCTAAAGATGTGTTACGTTAAGAAATTTAATTAAATTAATAAAAAATGTGTGGGCTCAATTTTGAAATATATATATATATATATATATATATATATATATATATATATATACATATATATATATATATGGGTGAAAATGTGAAGCTGGGTTACACTTTTTGCCCTTTTTTTGAGAAAATTTTTTCATTTTTTTGGGTTCTTCAACTTTCTGCAAACTATAACAATTTTTCCGTGTAGAATTTCATTTTGCGGTAAAAATAAAAGTTGTGAGAAATTTTGTTAGCTTTCTATTACTTATTTTTTGAAATTTTTTTATGCGGATTTGATATGTCAACTTACCGTTTCTTTGAGTGTGTGTTTCTTAACAATCAAAGAATTCATAAGTAGTCATGTTATGTGGAAACGTTGTATTCATTGAAAATTCTTGTTTTTGAAAAAACAAAATGTGTTACAACAATCTAGACAGAGTCTACTTTGGTTTCGTCATATTTACAAAGCCAATGGATGCATATCATAATTACTAGAATTTTTTGAACTGGTCTAATACGAAATCTGCATATTTTTGATATGTTTCGTGTGGCAACAAATTTCCTAACATATAAGTTATAAACTAAAAACCTAAAAGCTACCCATTAGAGTCAATGGACCAATGTAATGCCCTATAATTTTTTCAATTTTTTTTACAATGTATTTTGGGAGACACAAAATTTTGATTTCACTGAATCACGATGACCCTCAAAAATTGTTTGCACTCATTTTATTAGAAAAATAATTAAAATTAATAAACGTTTACTAAATTCCATAAAATTTATATTTCCTGAAAGTAGATTCAATTCTGAAAATGCTTGTCTTGGTTCCGACAGTTAATTAACAAGTTTTCATGGAGTTTAATCAGTCCAAAGTTGCAGAACCGTTTTCAGAGCCTGGGTCTGCGTAATTGGTGACATGTTAGTTCGGCCGAACTATTAGTAATAGTTCGGCCGAACTATGTTTTCCGCTTACGAGCAGTTAAAACTAACGTCACAATAGTTCGGTCGAACTTATTATCAAAAGTTCGGCCGAACTATTGTGTAATTTTCCGTCGGCCGGAAATTTTTGTGGAGCCCCCTAAAAAACACATATTTCGCGGTCAATATAAATTGCCGCGAAATGATTCACAATTTTCGCACATTTCGCACTTCATTTCATCTTACAACTTGGTTTGAATTCAAAAAAATTTCTTCAAAGTTTGGGTTTAAAAAAATTTTTTGGAAGACATTTTCTGGAGGCGGCGTGATTTTTCTTGGAGGTTCAAAGTTTGAATTTAAAGAACTTTTTTGGAAGACATTTTTGGAGGCGACGTGATTTTTCTTGGAGGCGACGTGATTTTTCTTGGAGGTATGTACGTGTTTTGTGTTGAAATAAATCTTTTGAGCTTTTTTGTTCAAAAATTTTTCTTCACATTTTAAGATTTAAAGAATTTTTTTGGAAGACATTTCTTGGAGGCGGTGTGATTTTTCTTAGAGATACGTACGTGTTTTGTGTGATAAGTATGAGAATGGGTAAAAGTTACCATGGGTGTCAAACAAGATTTAATTTAAGTATACCAAATACACTTGGAAAGTAATTACTTGGTTGATATAAACTACCTCCTTGCATGGAATATTGACAAAGAATACCAAGAACCTTACGTATGCTTAGTAGTAAAATAAATTTTCTCATCTTGAAAAAAGAGTAATCTTACTTATGTATGTAAAGTAAGTTGAAAAGGGAATTTTGAGACTTATAATCAAATAATAGTGAAGGAATATACTCAAAATTTTGAAAGGGATTAAAGGAAGTCGAGAACCCTATAATACATATAGAAATATATATGATGTAATGGGGATATAATACACTTTAGGCATGAATAAGTCTAATGTAATAGTAACTATATGGTACATATTTCAGAATTGATACAAAAAAGAGGGTCCAAACTAATTTAAGAAATAATGAACTTTGACATTGAAAAGCCTTGTCATAAAGGGAGCCATAGAAAGGATGGCTACAACAATGGATAAATTGGAAAAATTATCATCGTGAAGTATGGTAACAGTCAAGTAACTGAGAACTGAAACAAAATCGTAGGATAAAAATACCTGAACCAACAAAATGAAGGTAAGTTGTGATAAAAACAATAGAAGAAAATCAACCTCGGATATAATAAAATAAAAAATATAATTGAAACCTTTAAGTTAAGAAGGGCATGATAATTATATTCGAGTTATTCCCGGACACCTAATAGATGTGGAAGCACATCAGAACTTTGTTGTTGATATCTAGAAAAGATAATTGTATTATACCAAAATTTGGTAAGTGCGGGTAATTAAGATCACAGTCAAAGTATGAAAATTTATTGAGTATAGTGGCCCTAAAACTTGGGGAAGGAACCTAGGTAGTTTTGAAAATTTTATCCCTTTTGTGTGCAGAATGCTCAAGGGCTTTGTGAGTTGTATACTTTCCATGCTAAATTATGGAATGATTCAGTAAATGGTCTATTTTATAACCGCCCTTTGACTAAGAAGGTCAAGTGTGATTGAAAAAAAATAATATAATTTTGAATAATTGATCAAATCACCATGATATTTAAAGATTTGGGATAAGTTTATATATGCTAAATTTTATGCGTCATTTAGTGGAAGTGCAGGAAACTTTACTAAGACCAAATGATACAGTTGTAAATTACTGAAGGAACTCTTGACTAGGTCCTTACTGGTTTAATTCCCTTAAAAAAAAAATTTGACCAACATCATAAAGATTAAAAGGATAATATAAGTATATATGTATATGCATATGTGAGATACACATGACAACAAACATGTATCTCTAAGATTCTGTTGTCTTGACAGGCCTTGAAAATGGGTAGAGGTTTCAAATAAATGATGATTATAGATGAACAAATAACCGAGTGAGATAACGAAGAAATATGACATTTAATCTTAATAAAATAAAAAGATAGAAAAATGGGGCTCATAATATATTCACAGAAGCCTTACGACTTGGAAAGGGCAACATGCCACCAGTTAATGTTACCCAAATGAGTACCCTAAATATCACCGCGATAGATACAAATGAATTTTTTTCAAGTGAATGACTAGAATGAATTTCTCCTACAAAACTACCATTTCAAATGGTGTATTAAAGATTTCTCAGACACCCTAATTAATAGTTGAAAAAATAAAAGGACGTCACACCAAGATAAGGGTTAAGATGAACTCATAATGGGGAACGCCAACGAAATATTGTTGCAAAATTTAACAATTTGCCTTTCTAATATTCTTTCACTGATTTTAAGCATGACATATGATTTGAAATTTTGATATTAAGTCATCATGGAGACTCCATTAATATTATCCTATGCTTTTAAATTTTGGTGGTGTAGTGAAAGAAGAAAAAAAATCTGATTCAAAACTTCTACGTGACAAGATTGGGGGATAAATAATGTGGACAGAATAAAACCTACATGAACAAAAAAAACGGTAACCTTTGTTGTGGAACGATTTGTCCTAAAATCATGGTAATGTTTTGTGATAACATTCTGGGATAATGATGGTGTCTAAAGAACATATATTTAGTTGCAAGCCATCATGGCAATAAAGCAAGGAATCTCCCTCTAAAAAAAAGAAGAATAAGAAGAAGAAGAAGAGGAGGATAATAGCATGATGATGATAACAAGTATGTCTAGTGTGAAATTAATAATTAATTCCATATTGAGCTAAGACAGTGGTTTCTTTTATTCTAACAATCGGAAAGACTATATAGGTTAAATGTATTAAAGTAAACTACATATGAAATGAAGTGAATGACATGAATATATTTAAGGAAAATCCTATACTATACTGGCAGAGGAAGTGTGGGATAATAAATAGAAGTACACATGCACAAGAGAGAGAAAATTCCATGAATATGCATGGATTCAAATTGTGTACAATGTTTATCCATCACCTACAATGCGACATGGCAAAGAGCAAAAATTGAAAGTATGTTGCAAAGTGGACTTTTGTATTGCATTGGATTCAAAGAAAAAATAGGTAATCCAAGATGAACAACATTAAGCTACTTATACAAGTAGACAACAATATAATGGCAAGAGAAAGAAGCCATCCTAAAATTTACTCGTGTAAATTTAGTACACAAATAATAATTAAATCAAGATAAATGCATATTAGTGTTAATTAGTACAATCTCCCATCAGAGTCAAGAATGATTGAATTATGAAAATATTATTATTATTATTGTTAAGAAAATGGCGCAAACAGGATTGATACCTCTGTGGGTTCAAAACTTGTAGTAGAAATATGTGTAGTCTTTGTCAATTGACATAACCATTGGGTAAGTAAAATAATTGACAATAATGAGGTTATAATGATGCTGCTAACACTTATTGAGTGCAAGTTACTCACCCTTGTTGGGTTGTGATGTATGATAACAATCTTCGATGAATATATAAATAGCAATTGATGGTGTTTGTAATGAAGATTGAAACAATACATATATGTGTGTGTGTGTGTGTGTGTGTGTGTTTTCTTGAATAATCATTGATGGAAACTAATGACCACAAGAACAATGAATTTAGGTAAAATCGTACAGGAAAATCATGATCAAACCTCTACATTTTCTCATTCATAGGAAATTATACTACAGAAGCAACCAGTCACCGCATTAAATGCAGTTTCTGCACTTCAGGTGAGAGAGGTGACCTATGAAGAGGTGAATAAATATTTGATGCGTAAATTATATGTTAGCGTGTGTTGAAGGCTAGGAAACACCGAGGATGGTGTTTCACTCAAGAGGGGGAAGATGTAACACCCCTCAGTGAAAAGTAAATATTTAATTTAGTTTTACTGCAGTAATTCAATGAACTCTGGGAAATTTAATGTTTAATTTTTTCTTTATTTTTTAATTTAAAATTGGTTATGGCCAACCATGTAATTTATCGGGAAAGACATTAAGTGAAAATTTCACTTACCAAATAGTTATAGACAGTTTATCCCATCCCTAGAGATAAATAATCTAAGTTTGGGGAAAGGAGCCAAGAGGCATCGAAGAAGGAAGGTGGAAAAACAATTGGATTCCTCAATAGGATGTTGTTGAGGGAGGGAAGGAAACTACTAGATATGGTATTCTTGAGATTGTTGGTCGGTACAAATGCTAGTCATACTTAGAGTCTATAAATTCCTAAGTTTAACTTGTTTTTATTATAGAGGACTTAGGAAGGACTTGGTGAGGTCTCTTTTTACTACTGTTTGGAAGTGGAAACTGGCAGGAAGGGAGAATTGGTCAATGTGTCATTCTCGTTGGTTGGGAGGAGTGTTCTTGTTTCCTTATGGATTCTCCTAGTAGCCTAAACACTAACATATAAGTATATTGTGTTGTTAAATTAGTAATTTTTCAGAACACAAAGATGTTACTGCATGTGACAGTGGAATATGGGCTCTGTATAAAACAAACTTTTAATCTACATTAGTAATATGTTATGAATTCTGGTAGTGCATTAGTAATATGTTATGAAGTCTTGTAAATTTTATGTAAAGGTAGTAGAGAATGTAATGTTAGATAAGAACTATGTTGTATTGATAACCTCAAGTTTTTATAAAAATGATGGTAAAACTCTCATAAAATAACATTGTATGAAAGGGTTTTTGTGTGAAAGAACTATTAAGGGATATAAATAAAATTGATGTGCTTCTCCTAAAACCATTAATACTATGAATAATATATATATACAAAAACTATTGTAGTAACAGGTTAATTTCATTTGACAAACGAAATCCTGTAAGAGAGGAACAATCCTTATTCTTGTGTACTTACATAAATATAATTCCAGTAAAATGGAAGTAGGTCTTGGGATCAATTGAATCAATAGGATGGGTACATTCCCTAGTATTTAGATAATGAAGAGGCATTAATAGAGTATATCTTAAAAATGGGTGCATTAAATAAATCATAATTTTATTGAGAACTCGAAAAGAACTAGATGGCAGAATAAGAGAAAATATAGATCGAGTTACAAACAGGAGATATGAGCAAGAAAAGTTCCTATGGAAGAATTGTTAAAGAGAGAAAATAGGACATTTTGGGTACTCATATGAAAATTGGAGGAATTGTATATGCAATAAATAAACACAATATTATTTATGAAACAAGTGAATAATAGTTAAACTTTTTATTAAGCATATGCTCTAAATTAGTTATTGCTAAAGAAACACACAACAAAAGTTCCAAAATGTATGATTAAGGTAATTAAAATAAAGTTAAATTCAAATAATTTTAAATTCATTCATATGAATAAAGAATGTTACATAACAAGAACTTGAATATGATTTACGTGGTGGAAATAGCACAGCCGAGGTATAGTGCACGAATAGAAGGGCATTATAACTTTTCAACTCGAAAGAGTGCAAGAACTCTTTTGACTTTTTGACAAGAAAGAAAATTGGACGAATAGCGGACAATCAGCTATATATAAAATAGATGAATTCACCTTATCCATCGAATAACAAAGTATGGGGGTAGATCTCATGTAAAAATGGTTTAACATTTTTAATATAATGTCGACCCTATTTAAAAATCAATCTAATTATTATTATTATGTATAAACATAATATAAATTTAAAATATAAAAGAGGTTACGAACACTCTAAAAGGAGTACGGTAAATAAATAAAAATATAAATAAACTAAAGTATGGTAATAAATAAAACACTCTTTTTATATTTTACTCATAAACCTTTTATTTATTTATTTAGATAAGCCCTATGGGCCAAATACCATATTTAAAGATGTAACATACTAAATAAATATAAAAGATGTATAAAGAGGCATGTAAATAAATAAAATATAAATAAATGAGAGGTGTGGTAAATAATTAAAACCTCTTTTATATTTACTCCATAATCTTCTTTATTAATACCATGCAAAAAAAACAATATTGACCCTAATATTAATATTAATATTATTATTAAACCTAATATTCATATTAACATATTATATTATAATATTATTGAATTTAATAAATTTGGATTAATACAATATTGAAAGTTTTATATTATAATATATATTAATATATCGTGATATATATTAACTATTGATATATATGGGAGGGAAGAACAAATACATAGAGTGATAGAGGTGGAGAGACATAGGGAATCACAAGGGAGAGATGGAAATAAACTGAAGGAGAGGGGAGAGAAGGAATGAAAAGAAAGAGAGGGAGAGGGAGGCACAAACATGAAAAGGGGGGGGGGAAGGAGGAGGAGAGAGGGAAGGAGATAGTTATAGGATTGGAGGGTAGAGAGAGAGAGAGAGAGAGAGAGAGAGAGAGATGCATGAGGAGAGAGGGAGGTAGGAGAGAAAGGGAGAGAGATGAAGGATGAGAGAGAGGAGGAGAGAGGGAGGGATAGATATATGGAGTTGGAGGGGTAAAGAGGGAGGGAAGAATACATACAAAAAGAGTGAGAAGTGGAGAGAGAGATGGAGAGACAAGGGATAGAATGTTTAGAGGTGAGATAAATAGACAAAGAAGGATATATGGAGAGAAAGGGGGAGATAAGGAGAGAGAAGGAGAGAGGGAGGGAAATAGTAACATAGCTGGAGAGAGAGAGAGAGGCTATGATGGGGGAAGAGCGAGGATTTTAGGGAAAAGATTGAGAGAGAGAGAGAGAAAGAGAGAGAGGTAGGTAGGAGATAAAGGGAAAGAGAGGACTTGAGAGAGAGAAGGAGAGATGGATGAAGAGAGGAGAAGAGAGGGAGGAATAGAGAGATGGAGTTGGAGGGGGAGAGAGGGGGGGAAGAAGAAATATATAGAGAGTGAGAAGTGGAAAAAGAGAGGGAGTGACAAGGGAGATATGTGGAGAGAGTGTGTATGTTTGGTGTGAGATAAAGAGATAAATAAGGAGTGATGGAGAGAAGTGAGGGAGAGAAGGAGAGATGGAGGGATATAGTAACAAAGTTGGAGGGTGAAGAGAGAGAGAGAGATGGAAGAGAAAGGGAGAGAGAGGAAGGAAGACAGAAGACGTGAGAGAGTGGAGAGAGGGAGGGAAAGAGATATTAAGTTGGATGGGGAGAGAGAGGGAGGTAAGAAGAAAGGCATTAAGAGATATAAGTGGAGGGATAGAGAGGGAGTGATAAGGAATATGGAGAGAGAGGGAGAGAGTACAACAAGAGGAAAGAGAGAGAAGCGAGGGAGAGGGAGAGAAGGGGAAGAGAGAGAGCTAGAGGGAGAGGATGAGGGAGGGATAGATAGATAGATTGGAGAAAGAGAGTGTATGTTTTCGTGGTGATATAGAGAGATAGAGGGAGATATAGATATTGATGGAATGTGAAGAGAGGGATGAAGAGATATATGGAGAGAGGGAGGTAGGGAAAAAGAGATTGATAGATATGGAGTGAGAGACTGTGTGTGTTTACAGGGGTGAGATAGAGATATAAAGAATGAGATATGGAGGGAGATATAGATATAGATGGAAGGGGGGAAGAGGGAAGAATATTTCTTGCAATAGAAGCATTGATTTCAGTGTAGATGGTGATTTCTAATCCTATTTGATTGCTTGCACTAGATGAATTGATTTCAGTGTAGACGGTGATTTACAATCCCATTTGATTTCTTGCACTAAATGAATTGATTTCAATGTAGATGTTGATTTCAATTATATTTGATTTCTTGTACTAGATCCATTGATTTTTCCATATATGATTTCTAATCATATTTTATTTCTTGAACCAAATGCATTGATTTCTATGTAGATGGTGATTTATATTCGTATTTGATTGCTTGCACTAAATGCATTAATTTCACTGTAGATGTTGGTTTCTAATCCTATTTGATTTATTGCACTAAATGCATGGATTTCAATGTAGATGGTTATTTATAATCCTATTTGATTGCTTTCACTAGATGCATTGATTTCAATGTAGATGCTGATTTCTAATTATATTTGATTGCTTGCACTAGATGCATTGAATTCAATGTATATTATTTCTAATACTATTTGATTGCTTGCACTAAATGCATTGATTTTAGTGTAGATGGCGATTTTTAATCATGTTTTATTACTTGCACTAAATGCATTGATTTCAATGTAGATGTTGGTTTCTAATACTATTGATTGATTGCATTAGATGTATTGATTTTAGTGTAGAAGTTGTTTTCTAATCTTATTTAATTTCTTGCATTAGATGCATTGATTTCAGTGTATATGTTGATTTATGATTTGATTTAATTGGATGTATGATGGTACATCAATTTTAAAGTGATTGGATTAACAGTGCACATTGATTTCAATGTAAGCACAAAATATTATTGGCAATGTACATCAATTTTTGTTTTATAGTAATTCAACCTATTAATATTGGAAAACAATAGAGACAAGGTATGATGTTTACTACAACAACCTTAGCTATATATTTAAATGGTTTACGATTTCAACTTTCCTTTTCATATAATTGATATGAAAAGATCATTAAACTAACAAGGGTGACAATAAGAATAGTAGAAGAAAATAGTTTGAGATTGATCACAATGAAGAATATTTGTAATTGACTACATTCTTATTATTCACATTTCTATCATTCAACACTATTACATTGTCACTTTGCATTCAAAATTTTTATTTCATTATTTTTCATCATTAAAGCTATTAACAATATTTATCATCTCAACAAATACAAAGAAAATTTAAAATTAAAATGACCAAATTAATATCACACACATTTAGGATATTTCAAACTATTATATTAATATTAGATTTATTTACATATTATTAATAAAATTAATCATATCTTCGATAAATTTTCCTTGGCCGCACATGAATGAAACCAACCTAGATACATCTTAACTCCTGATGTATCAAGCAGCGAGAGGGATCAAATATCTCGAGGTGAAAACATTTCCTCAAGTTTTACACTAAAAAAAAAGGTTTGCACCTAGAAATATTTGATCCCTCTCGGAGCTTGATAAATCTTAAGTTAAAATAAATCTACACTAATATATATAATAATAAATTAATTACCAATTTCATATATATATATAGATATAGATATAGATATATTAAAATAAGCTCTTGTTTTTTCACTTTTATTGGTTTTAAAGTGATAAATCTAGCACCAATAAAATTGACTAATTTAACTATGAGAACATACCATGGACTTGTCCGATGGACTGTTGCATAACCAAGCATATAATACATACAACGTACCCCTAAAGAATATGTTCTTTAATTTCATAGAATGTTTATGTTTGTATTTTCCAATGGCATTATGACTTATTTCATTACTCGTTTGAATTTAAATTCCTTGATTGTAATTTTTGCATTTTAATAGAAACTAAGTTGTTTTGAGGCATTTTTCACATGATGTTCTTATTTTCACTAGATCTATTTCATAAAAGGTTTGTCTAAGACGTCTCTATTGGCAATCAACATAGCTTATATATGTAAACAATAAAATACAAATATTCCCTCTTGTGTTTGTGTTTTGAATATTTTATTTTGTAATGGTCTTTTGTTATCAACAATTGCGCCACCGTGACATGAAAATTGCCAAGTTATATTATTGATAACGATATTCACTCAAAGCTCAAATATTTTTTTAGTTGGTCATATTCGTTATCATGGTTTTTCAAAGGGTAAATTTTGTTGTATTTTTTGAAAAACTTAACAATTTGAATGGGTATGTTATTCAGCTAAGTTATGATGCATGGAGCATGTACAATAACTTAGTTTGTTAGTTTGTTCATGATAACAAGTGATGATGGTTGAAGTAAAAATTTCAGACTATAACACAATTTACCTTTTACTTGGTGACAAAATGAAATTCTTAATACAAATTACCTTCCCAAAAAATTGAAAACAAACTGTATTCACTGAGAATTCATAACTTATATATTATTGACAACTGTGTTCACTGAACAAGCTCCCGAAACACCCTTGCAGCCCGGAACTTTAGGTGTATACAGTGAAATAGTAAACCACATAACCTAAGGTAGACTAGGTATCAACTTAATGTAAATATGCTATGTTGATCATATGTGGTTACATAGGCACAGGTTCAAGAACAATTTTGATCACCAAATCCTTAGTTTCATTGATGGAAACGTTTTAGCCATCTTGGTAATTGTAGAAGTGATGTAAACCTTTTCTTATGTTAAAAGCATGTTTCTTAGAAGATACTGGAGCATTGTTGTCCAATTTAAGAAACCCCTAATTAATTTTTTGATCATGTCTTTGATCACGCCATTGATATGATTGAGAGCATATTCCTGTGTTGATCTTGGATTTACTTTCATATAGCACGATATACAAGAAGCTTCTTCTCAGCGAGGAAGGTCCATCTGCGTTTGTCATAAATCATTCAATTTAAGACAAAAAATGGTCTGAAAGAAACAACAAATTAAGTGCAATAGAAACATCTTGCATTTGAATTTCATTTGACGTAGGATATTAGGTAGTACCTGGTAACACCGCATGTCACCTCGTAATTGAAGGATGGAACATCCATAGCTATTGAATTTGGATGGAAATTCAATTTCCTGCGGGACATGTTGAGGAAAGGGAATGCTGAATGTGAGTATGGGTTGCAGTGTTGCTATAAGATGACCAGAACTGAGTTTCTCGTTCTCAAAGTACTCCTGAAATGTTGGCAGGTAACCTGTGGAGATCCACTCTGCTTCTTTATGATACAACCAATATAAGCCTCCAACTGCACACACGCAACAAATTAACGAATCAACACCCTGTAAAATAAAATAGATAACCAATGAGTATTTGTTTAGTCAAATATATATGTTTTATTTGTTACTTTCCATACATCTTGTCGAACATAGCTGAGCGTGTCCCTGCCTTGTGATTTCTGTGATTTTTGCGCAATTTCATTTACAGTTTCGTAAAGCACCATGTACACTCCTTTCATATATTTAGGGAGGCACTTTATCATCGATGGATCCCATCTGATCATAATGGCGGGTGTGTTAGATTAATTGTTCATGAAAATATATTTCTAAATACGTATGTATGTGTGTGTGTGTGTGCGTGTTCATTGAATTCATGATCACCACATCTGAAGAGTCGGAGCTCATCAATTGTTCCGAAGGTGTCGTACATATCATCCAGAATTGTGATAAGATGGCACATTTTAACACAGCTCTCTGTGAATGTAGCATGTTCAGGCACCATGTCAATGCCAGAGACCAAAGTGTTGAATTCCACGTAACGAAGTCAAATGAAAGTTAGTTCATGGAAACCCGATTATTTCAACCATCTACACATACAAATGACTTTTACTTTACTTTATTCATCACTCAATATATTTTGACTATGAAAAATATATAAAAGGACGAGCTCATCACCTCCACAGACATTGTAACTCTTTCTGTTGTATAGAATGGAAAACATTGAACTCCAATTTCCCAAGTTCTAAAAGTTTTTTAGTGTTCGCATTTGGCGTACTTCTGAAAGAAAATGGACTAAGAGTCAATTCAAAATTTTAAATATAAGGTACTAAGGAGCATATTTCTTTGATAAGGGCTAGAAAACCGTGATATGAAGTCCCAGTAGTCATTGGAAAAATCATATAATGAGCCTTACCCACTGATCATATTATCTGTAAGGATGTCGATTTAACTCCTAGCTTGCAATCTTGGCAAATTTGAGTGCCAATGATAATCGAGAACGTATTGTAACTGATAACACAAAATTGAAATTATAGGACAGATTGAAACAAGCATGATTGGTTGTCGTATGTTAAGTCCTTGGTAAATTTATTTTCTAAGGTGTATATTGCAGTTCACAGATACTTGGTAAACCCTCTTTCCTAGTTTACCACTTTTGATTCCTTTTGTAGGTTTTAACCTTGTACAACAATTATCTGAAAATGAATCTTAAAGAAAGAAAATAAACAATAGCAAGAGCATAAAACATAAAAAAAATGTACACAGAGATTTTCCCTTGGATCCCAAATCGGGACTACCAGCTTGATTTTTCATTATATTCCTTTTAGTGTTACAGCACATATATATACATGCAGAAGCATTCATAAACCCAAATCCATTAACCCTGGATTAGAACATAACCATAGTTCCCTTGACCAGATCTACAAAATACCAGGGGCCAAAAACCATCGTCCCCCAAAACCATGTGCAAACCCATGCACAAAACCATGGTGGGTCCGCCCACCGAAAACATATATAACACATAATCATGGAATGAATATAACACATACCCAACATTCTCCCACTTGTTGTTTTCTTTCCACAGGGGGCCACAAGAGAGCTTAATCATCAGTCCAACTCTACAACACCCATTTTTTCTCTACACCAAGAGAACTTTTGAGTGCTCATAGACTTCGTCAATGCATCTACAAAATTCTTCAAAGTGTCCACCTTTACCAGCAACACCCTTTTATCCTCAACCATATCTTTCACAAAGTGATATTGAACATCAATGTGCTTTCTCTTTGAATGATAAGCAGGGTTCTTAACAAAGAAAATTGCACTTTGGCTATAACAGTCTATCCTTATAGCTCGATGCACCAACCCCATAGTTGAACATAATCTTTGCAACCAAACTGCTTCCTTGCTTGCATGAGTGGCTGCCATGTATTCTGCCTCTATAGTTGAAAAATCCACTACAGACTGTCTTTTACTCATCCAACTAACTGCATCTCCAAATAGGCTAAACACATACCCACTTGTAGATCTTCTTTGGTCCAGATCTCCAGCCCAGACTGCATCAACAAAACCACAAATGTCCAAAACTATTTCCAATCCTGGTCTTCCTTGGTAGCACAAACCATAATCACTAGTGCCACGCAAATATCTGAAAACCTGCTTCACTACTATCCAATGCTCCTTTCCTTCTTTTGACATAAACCTACTCAATACTCCCACTGCATGTGCAATGTCTAGTCTAGTACAAACCATTGCATACATCAGGCTACCCACTGCACTTGCATATGGAACATGGGACATATCCTCCTCTTCTTCTTGTGTCTTGGGACACTGCTTAGAAAACAACTTTACACCTAAAGGAATAGGAACCTTCACTGATTTACTATCCTGCATATTGAACCTCTACAATATAGTCTCGACATAATTCCTTTGGTTTAACTTGAGCTTCCTCTTTGCCCGATCTCTCTTAATTTCCTTGCCCAAAATATAGTTTGCAGCACCAAGATTCTTCATGTCGAATTTGGAGAACAATTGGGTCTTTGAATCTTGGATGATTTCTTTGTCATTTCTAATCAACATCATATCATCTATGTACAAGACCAAATAAATAACATGGTCACCAATTAATTTAAAATAAACACAGTGATCCTCCTTGCTTCTGGTGAAGCCAAGTCCTCGTATATAGGTATCAAATTTCTGATACCATAGCCTTGGTGACTTTTTAACCCATACAGAGACTTCTTTAACCTGCTTACCAGTTCTTTATTACCCTTTACCATAAAGCCTTCAGGTTGCTTCATGTAGATCTCCTCTTCCAGATCCCCGTGAAGAAATTTTGTCTTCACATCCATCTATTCTACCTCAAATTCAAATGCAACAACAATAGATAAAAGTAATCTAATAGAAGTAACCTTGGCAACATGAGAAAAAATATCACCCAAAAAAATTCCCGGCACCTGGGAATAACCTTTTGCTACCAATCGAGATTTGTATTTCTCCACCTTTCCTTCTACATTCATCTTCTTCTTAAACACCCATTTTCTCCCGATGGGCTTCCTTCCAGCTGGAAAATCTACCAGATCCCATGCCTCATTTTTGTGCAAGGATGCCATTTCATCAACCATGGCCTCCTTCCAGAGTTTTCCATCCTCTGAATCGACTGCCTCCCTGACAGTTCTGGGATCATCATCAGTTATGGTTAGAGAAAAATTGAATAGAAAGAAGATGGAATATACCTTTCTGGTTGCCTTCTTTCCCGAACTGATCTTCTCATAGCCGAAGTTTGTGGCTCTTCCTCTTCTGAATATTCTTTTGTTGTAGAGTCTGATTCATCCTCCTTTAGCTCAAACTCTATTTTCTCTGGTTCCTTTGGTAGGAATTGATGCTTAACGACATCTTTCACCTCTGTAAACACCAAATCTTGGTTGTACATAACCTTCCTTGTTTCTGGGTTCCAAATCTTGTAACCTTTTAAACCATCCTTATACCCAATAAAGATGCACCATTCAGATTTATTATCCAATTTGGTCCTTTTCTCCTTTGGAACACATACATATGAATCATATCCAAATACCCTTAGATGTGAAAGAGAGTGTTTCTTACCAGTCCATACCTCATGTGGAGTCTTATCCTCCAACACTGATGAAGGTGATCTGTTAACCAGGTAACATGCAGTCTCCACTGCTTATGTTTAGAATTCTTGTCCTAACTCGGTACCACTGAGCATGCTTCTTGCCTTTTCCATCAGCGTTCTATTCATTGTTTCTGCAACTCCATTTTGCTGAGGTGTGTATGGATTAGTATTCTGCTGTGCTATACCACACTTCTTATAGAATTCTTCAAATTCCTTCTTGTAAAACTCTCCACCATTATCTATCCTCAGCACCTTTATCTTCTTCTCTGTCTGGTTTTCCACCAGAGCCCTAAATTCTTTAAATGTGTCAAAGACTTTAGATTTCTTCCTCAAGAAATATATCCAGGTATTCCTTGAGAAGTCATATATGAATGAAACATAGTACACAAACTTTCCCAGTGATGGAACCGACACAAGTCCAAACACATCACACTGCACAAGCTCTAATATCTTATTTTCCCTCTTAGCACCAGAAGGAAAACTCACCCGATTCTGCTTCCCATATACAAAATGTTCAAAGAAATTGAAATCCAAAGAGAAATTAGACATACCTTCTACCATACCATTTCTATGCAGTGTTCGAAGGCCCTTCTCTCCAATATGTCCAAGCCTTTGATGCCATATTATGGTCTTTTCTCCAGAGACCGCTAGGATTTCTGCTCCACTTTCAAGAACCACAAAACTGTTGCACCCATCAATAACAGTGCTACCCTGAAGATTGTACAGAGTTCCAATCCAAACTCCCCACATTAATACCAGTGCTCCCTAAACCATCTTGCAAGTATCTTTCTCGAACACTATTTTTACACCTGCATCATCCATCTTGCTTAAAGAAATCAGATTTCTAGCTAATGCAGGAATATGCAGAACACCAAGAAGTGTTCTAATCCTTCCACCTTGCAGCTTCAGCTTGAATTTTCCATGTTCGATGATTTTGGCCTTCCTATCATCCCCTAAGAAGACATCACCACCATCATACGTCTCATACTCGTAGAACCACTCCCTATGGGGAGTGAAGTGAAAGGATGCACCTGAGTCAATCAACTATGACTCATGATCTACATGTGTATTTTAAGAAGAGGTCAAATACACATGCCCACCTTCATCTGAGGTGGTTTTTTCCTCTACAGAAGAAGCATCCTCAGATCCCTTTCCTTTCTTAGGAGCTTTAGATCGGTATTCCTTTTTGTAGTGCCCTTCCTTTCCGCATTTCCAGCACACCTTTACAAACTTTCCCGGAGATTTAT
>JAXQQM020089210.1:0-35193 GCA_034641835.2 Pinus albicaulis | reverse complement strand
CTGTATCAAACCCGTATTATCGTATCAAAACATAAAATCTATTGGAGCACCGAATCAAAACATTTATATCTTTCATAATGCAAATAGATTACGGCTTCTATTGCCAGTAGTGTCAAATCGTGTGCACAGTAATACCATTCAGGATGACCCATGATTTAAAAGCGAAAACGAACGTTTATGTAGACATGAAGCAAAGAGTAATTATCAGAGTTTCCATAAGAGTTAAGTGATAAATTTTTTTTAACCTGAACGAGACGTCAGTATATACACGAGAAAATAGGTAAAATGTAGATATTAACCAGTAATTGATATGCTGCAAAAATCTTCGAATTTGAATAGAGGCCGACATAATTACGTTTAGAAAACTGATGTAAAAAGCTACACAGAAGAACAAAACTATTCAGTTCTGCGGCATATAAATCTTCCTGTGACGATAAATGTAGACAATAGCTCTGAAATTTATGAACATGATTGTTTAACCTTACTATTCAAACGGAGCATGTAAATCCATAACATCGTTTTAGCTTATATGGGAAGGACGAAACAAGATTTAACTTAGTATGGAAAAAAAAAACCATAACTAGGGTAATAAGGGCGAGTGTATATGTAAACAGGTCGGGGCAGTTGCCGAGTACTCCTATACAAGTCTATTTACACTGAGCTTTGTAAATCGACAAGCTACTGACAGAGGAATTAATTCAAATGAGAAACACCTTCATGCAGAAATGTTATTAAACAGAGTCCCCTCAATGAAATAAGGATATGCGAGCGTATGGGAAATGAAACGGTAAAACAACTAAACTATGGGAGCACGGCAATGAATTAACGTCACCCTTTAACCCCTCTCATACAGACACAAATGCTAGAACTCAACACGTTACCGGAACAAACGAGAGAACAATTATATTTGGCAACCAGAGCTGCGTCTCAATCGCACCTTTGGAAAATGGGTAAAGGGGGAAACCTGTACACCGGGACCGCCTGAAACTTGAGTTAGCAATGCGTAAATGTAAACACCGAGAGTTAGTTATATAACACCTAAAATAAACACAGATGTACCATAAAAAGAGATAGAGGAAACTGTCACGTCTCCCAGACCCAGCTTCTTACCCATATATCATAAACTTAGATATTCTCCACTTTATGCACCAGCTAACAAAAGAACTACTTATTGAATCCATTTCAAATTCATACGGGTATCCGATACTTAACTTCTTTTGAGTAATTATCGGTAGCCATGGGAATATAAGAATTTCCATGATAATTTTTTTGGGCTTGACCTCTACTCTTCGCAGTCCATCTAGTTGACTTATATATATATATATATATATATTAGTTTGTATTTATCAGGTCAGATCAATAGGCCCTTCCTCAAACTTTCCAGTTTGCAAGCCTTATAAAATTTTCAACATTTTAAAGTTGCAGTATCGAGGTATAGATGTATGCCTCCTCGCATACATCTATCTATAATCAGTTAACCTCCATTGCTCCAACTAATTTCCCAGCAGTTTATATGGACGGTAAATAGATGCTCTGTTCATTGTAATTTTACATAGGCTTACAATCTTCCCTCACACAAAATTTTATAACCCAATAGATGTTCAATAGGATTCTCCCCTTATTTTACTGTTACAAACATTCAACCTGTTTGACACTCTGGTGCAGATTCAACTATTCCATGTGAAACTAGGAAATAGATCCTCTTGCTTCAATCAAATGGAGGTAGAGAATACTGAACTGTATAGTTTTGAATCCCTAGTGTTAGATCCTCGTACTTAGTTAGGATTCAACTTCTGCTTTCATATGTTTACACTTACATTTAATAGAATAATTTAACTTCTTAATTCTACAATTCTTTCCATTGTAACACAGCTGACATACTGAACCCATACTGCTATCACAGGGTTGTTGTTTCCTACTTTCTGTTATTGGTTACAGGGAACTCTGTGCCATCAATATTGTTATGATAGGTTTAGTTGTTGGGTACTTGCTGTTCATGGGTACTGTTTTGTTAACATTTTCTGTCTATACACACAGCAATTAAATATTCCTTTAAAAGACAGCAAGCTACACCTGTACATAGTTATTAGATTAGTTGTTCAAATGATCTACCATCTCTAACTTCATTACGACAAGGTACTCATCCCTATAATCCAACCATTTGTCTCTGCTATCAATAGCTTTAGTTTGCAATTACATGAGTTACTGAACAAATAATCAATCTAAAATTTGCATAATGAACCATAACATAACAATTCATAAATTGCATAATGAACCATAACATCACAATTCATAAAACAGGGATATATTTAATACAGATTTACAGAAATCTCCAAAATCATGCATGCATACCTCTACTATGACCAGTCCTCCCAACCTTAGAGTTCGTTTATCTCCAGAACTCACCCCCAAGCTGAGATCCTCCAAGAACAGACTAACTCAATCTGTTCTGGAGCAGCTTATTTAAGCTGTGCTTTCCCCAAAGCCTGTTTCCAATTCTGCGTCCAGAATTTCAGGATGCTTTATTCTTGTTTGCCTAGGCTTCCCTTATTTAGGGACTTTAAAGCTGCTTTCAGTTTTTCCAGCTTTTCCAGCTTTTTACCTCTTCCCAACTACTTTCCTCAGCATTGGGGAATTTAGATTTTTCCTCAAAATCTCAATTAGAAATAATTTCTTTCAAGGATTTTTGAAAGATTTTGGGGAAAGTCTTTACCTTTTCCATCACCTCATGGATTAGGCATGTGATCTCAATTTCTCATCTGGTCATAGTGCATACAAAATGTTAATTATTTATTTTTCATAAATAAATAATTAACCACATCCACACAATAATTATCCATTGGGGTCCACTCCCCTTTGGATTTATGTTCAAATGTCTAATTTGAAAAGCATAGAACATGGGGTGTTACATATTCCCCCTCTGAAAACAAACACCGTCCTCGGTGTTGACAATTATCTACTTAGTTTATTTTGAGAATAAATATGAATGCTTTTCCCTCATTTCAGCTTCTCTGTTCCATGTAGCTCTTTCAGCAGTAAAGTGCTCCACTGCACCTTTACTCTAGCTACTGTTTAATTTCGCAATTCAATTTCTTCCCGTTTTCAGATTTGAAGCGGCTCTGGAAGGAATTCCTCCTCTGGTTCCACCTGGACCACATTCCAATCAATAATGTGAGAAGCATCATGTACAAAAATTATATTTTTCCAACAAGGAGATATGAAACACATCATGAAATTTAATATGCAAGTGTAAGGCTAGTTTATAAGTCGTTAGTTTCCCCCCTTTCCAACACCTTCCTCGGTGTTACACTTTAACGTTGATTTTTCAACTTTGACAAAAATTTCTTCTTTGTCCTTGATTAGTTTCCAGCAGAGTACTCTCCTGCTTCCACTCTATTTCCTGATGCCTTATGCAGTTGGTTTCACTCTCTTCTTTGTAGAAGTACGTACGGAAGATCTTTTATTACGGTTCCACCTCCTGTCCACAATTTAACACCAATGTAAGTATTATCGGTTACACTTCGTTTATAATCTAGCATAACGTGCATTTCCAATAAACTTAAGAAATTCGGTTATTAGTCAAACCGTTCGGGTTCATAATAGTTTAGTGCACTTTTGTATTTACTACACCATCTTCTCTTGTTTTAATTGAGATTCTTTCCTCCGCACTTAGTCCGATTGACTTTTCTTGGTTTCTAGGTAGTTTATCTTCTGTATGTTTTCTCATAGTTCCCGGAAATTTTCCTGCTCTGCATTTACACTTGGCTAAACAATTTTTTACACTTTTCATTAGTACTCATAAATGAAAGAAAACAATTGTATCATATGCATGTTTATGCTTACCCTTTCTCAGTTCATAGCCGTACTTCCAGTATCTTATCATTGTTTTCTTTTGTTAGTCAATCAATTTAATTAGTAATAACTAGACTCATTAATAATCTCTACAATTCAATGCTTACTTCTCACATGAAATTTTTTTCCTCTAACCTCTTTTATGAATTGTATCCACTAGTTCAAAACTTACGTGAATAAATTTGGAGCTGATGGGTTTCCCCCACACCCAAGTCCAAATGTATCTCATCCTCTTTTCTCTCAGTCGGTAGCTGTGTGATTTCACACTATTTCCGGTCTTTGAATTTATGGCTCAGGAAAATTAAATTAAATAAAATTTACCCCAACAAAATTTTATAGTGTGAATAATTGTAATCACTATTATTCATCACATTCGCCAGTATTACTACTTGAGAATGTCAAGATTGAATTTGACACAATTTCCCCTTTTTCAAAGCATTTCCATAATTTATACATTTACTTTAAATTTTTTTTTTTTTTTTTTCCCATGCTGTACACATTCCAATGATAAATTGAGGAAATTAATTATGCTCCATTGGATTTTTACCCATGCATGCTCATTTTCATAATCATTTTCCCATGTATATAAAAAAAACAATTGTTAGGTTTTCAATTCTACCCTAGCTAACTCACCTGGGAAAATTTGATTTATCCCTTCATTCATTTATTCATAACTCAATGTAAGGGATCTGCATTACATTATTTAATATGCAATGTTCCACAATTACTAAACCAACTATTTAACTGGGTTTATAACTCATACTTAAGTTTACCACTTACTTATTTCCCATGTATATGAGCTAAAATATGTTTATCACAAAATACTTTAGTCATGACTTAAATATACTTGTCTTGAACCTCATCTTGGTAATTTTTCCAATCCAAAATTTTTTTTTTTTCAACATTATACTTTTACCACTTAATCTACCACAATAGTGTATATTTCTCTTTTAACCATAATTAGAGTAATAATATTCCGACCATATGGTAAAATATGTCCTTCCACTTTACTTGCAACTTTTAAGGTAAATTCACTTTTAATATTCCCTAGTGAATTTTGTCTTCTCCCTTAATCCCGTGGGTATAAAGTTGGAAATTTACTAACTGAACTAAATTATCATGTATGAAGATATTATATTCATAAAACTCAACAAAGTTAACATTATAACATATAACAAGATCACCTATATTTATAATGTTACTTGTAGATTTAACTTATGTCCCACGTGCAATTTGTTTCCTTTTAATCTATCATTTCTCATGATAATTATTACTATTATATATATATATATATATATATATATATATATTTAATAGTTAATTAAGAATTTACAACTTATATTTAACATACCTCTATTAAATATAAATTGTCCTTTATTACATTCAACTAAAGTGCAATTTAATAAATCCGCTTAAAGTGCCACTTTATTAATCCAATATATATATATATATATATATATATATATATATATATATATATATTTATATATACATGGATATTCGATATCCTACCCCATAGAAATCTAGAATGCAACTTTATTAAAACCAACATATATATAAAGGCTTATTTATGTATATAGAGTTACATATCTATATATATAAATAAATAGGTATTTACTATTATACCCATACACAAATCTAACGTAGCTTTGTTCCACTTCGTAGATGTTTATATGCCCGACTTATATACACATATATATTTGTATAGGTGGTTAATTCGCTTCCCCATTCGGGTCATATCGTTCTATATGAGGTTTAACCCCTCGCGTGATGTAAGGTTTGACTCATTTCTTTACTCTTAAAAGGCGCATAGCATTTCATGATTTTATTCCCTTGTAATTCGAATAGCAGGGTTGGTGTTATTATGGTTTCCGCCACTTACATGTGAAGGTAGAATATGATATGATAAATTGAGCTGGCGTAAATTATTATTACGGAGAACTTACGCTGGAGTGTATTACGGTGGCGTGTGGGTGTTATAGTTTTTAACGTCGGCGTGCTACCATGGATAAATAACCTCCGTCATGAACAGTGCAGGTACCATATATAGTCATATGCATTATACTCGCGATCTTGCCGAAATATGTGCGCGTACCCGCCAGAGGTAAGATGGCACGTCTGTTTACCATGTAAGGGTTTTTTTTTTTTTTTTGAGATTGAATGTGTGTTGGAGTGTTCAAGTGGGGCACCAGAGGCGGCGGCGGTCTACATCCTCCTCGCTCTTCTGTACTTCACAAATCGCTCCAGATCAATGTTCATGGACAGAAGAATACATGCGTCCCATGTAGAAGCGAGGAATTCTGCAGGTTAACTTCGGGTACTGGTCTTACCTACTCCTTCTGATTTATAAAACCCTTCTAGGGATTCTGTGCTACCAGAGGTCGACACGGATTAGGGTTGGGTTTATGATCGGTACGCCAGACCTGCAACGCACTTTTAGTGGAGATACTGTAGATTTAGGGTTAGGGTTTCAGTTCCCATTTTAACCCTTCCCCTGTGCATTGTCATTTCATTTCCTGTGTTCGGCTCTAATTTCTCTCTGGTGCAACGCCATGCTCGTTTCCATGCTTTCCTCGGAATTTCCATGGTAACCAGTTGCTTTAATTTCATGTTGCTGTGTATTATCCATTTCTCGTTCCCAGAGATTAGTTTTCTGATACAAGTGGAGGTGTAAGGTGTATATCTTGCACTCGCCTCACTGTTGGCATGCAGGTTACGGCTCAGCGCGCACCCTCGCGTTCTAAGCGTTACTATTTCCCTCCGCGTATTTACAGTTGAAATGTCACTGGGTTTAGTGGATAAAAACGTTGATAGCGTGTCTGCGCTTCTAACGCTGTAGTGACAAATCATTTATCTAACCATTTGAATTTCTTTCGGAATTCAGGAAATGCTCGACAGGTATTAGAATTATGACATTTCCTATTTTAGCACCGGCTAAGGAATAAAGCAAGTCTATTAGAGTTTTAGAAATAATGTGGCTGGCATGGCGTTTTGATTTTCGTCCTTATTGTTAACTTCTTTCTAACTACATCTGTTATCTTGGGTTTCCGATTCATTAACACTAACAGACTTGTAATATAATTCATAGTTCACTGGTCTTATTCGGTAAAATTTTTATGCGTCCACTTTCTTTTTTTCTCCTGACCTGAATGTCTACATAGGTGTGGTAAGCGAGGTCACCGCTCACTTCCCAGACAGATCTCAGTCGCGAAACGAATTAAGGATTATCGTTTCCTTTTGTTTTCTTTACTGGCCGATCATCTGGCGTTTACCCAGTACTGATCATTCACTTGCTACCACTGAAGTAAATGACGATTTCATTTAGTGGATCTAATCGACCCTACGAGTTCACACAGTAAGAATAGGGTTATTATTATTATGCCGACAAAGCTGAGTTGATACCCATTCTTTTAAATAGACTGTCACACCTACGTAAAGCTCATTTCCACCATTTGCTGATTCGTTTTGCTTCTGTTTAGTTAATCGCCAAAGGTTCTGTGTGTTATTTCTTAGCTTTGTTCTATGAAAAGCCTGAAATGTCGCCGCCTTCCTTAAGTTCATTGACCTACTTTGTATATTTTCATAATAATTATACCTTGACCACTAGTCAACAGAACCTCCCTAGCTCGTATATACGTCTTTTCTACCAACCCTTTCTCTGAATAGATATTTAAAATAACTGATTATATATTTATTTTTTCTTGCGTTACCTATTTTATCCTCCGGTGTTCTCACGTTTATAGGTATTGCAATTGGTATGAACAGAACAAATGTTAAGTTCGCGGCATGTTTATTTTTGTTTTTATGCAGATGTATATGAAATGATTAAACTGGATTTAACATTACGTCCCCCATGAAATGTTTATAATGGTGTTCGTTTGTTTGATTTAGGTCTGTAATTATTATAATTACTAACAGTCATGATTTACAGTATTTCTCTTAGATAGATATTCGTCTTGCCAAATAGAAGTCGTGCATATGTATATCTCATTTAATATATATATATCGGTCCTTCGCCCATAGTCCCTTTTTATATAGTGGATTCGATTCATATAGAAATATAAAATTGATTTTAATATTTCTTGTTAACATATATGGGTCGTTAGTATATGTAAATATAGTACTCATGTATATAATAATGGCTTGTTATTATGTTTTAGACCTAGCATAAATCCTTTGCTATAATATGTATTTCGAGGGGTAGAGATGAACTCAGCACCCAAGATATACTAAATTTGCTATGAACGTTGTAATACCTCTACAGTGTAACTTCACTCTTTAAGTTAGTAAGAGTACATTTTCTAAATCCTAGCTTTTAAATTATATTTTTCTTTTGATGTATACCTATATGCATTCTCTAGAGCTTGACTATAGGACTTTTAATTATATTTTGAGTCTTTTGCTACTATACTTACTTCAAGGCTCAAGGATAGATCTAGAATTATAAGATATACATTTATAACTGCTATAATAATCATATAGAAGAGAATCATGCTTTTCTCGTCACAAGTTTGAATGAAAGATTCTACTATCTTAATTGCTTTCATGTTTGTTTTGCACCATGTAAACTTCAGTACCTACTACCATATTGTTCTATTATAAATATGAGCACAATTTTCACATTTGTATTTACAGAAAGCAAGAGAATATTTCATTATCCATAGAGACTATGTAACTTCATATTTAGACCACAATTGGTTTAGAGCTTCTGGGGTTTCTACTCTATGGATTTCTGGTCTACAACTAAACAGAATCTGGAAGGTGAATGCCTTAGGATGGATTCAGTTAAATGTAGTACTAAATCAATCATACCCTTTCATTAAATTTTGTATGTAGCCACTTTATACTAATTTAAATAGAAGAGCATCATCCCATTCATGCAGTAGACCAACCTCCCACCATAGAACAACCTTTACTCTTATCTCTAGAAGTTCCCTTTTCTATGTATCTAGGGAAATAAATATAAATTCATTTTTCTCTTGTTTTTCATCACAGTAAGGAACACTTAGTTTAGCAATTTTAAGAATGGAAATCATCCTTCTATACTACTTGTAGTCTTTGCTCGACATATGGGATTAAATTCTGCATCTTCATGGTAGTACCCTTTTCCCCTTTCCTCTCCATTAACTTCAGCATTGATCTTTTCTACTGTATTAAGATGGTTTCAATATCTTAACTTTATGAACCCTGAAATTTCTTTTACATAATGATGATAGTAGGACAATGGCTAAATATGTCATTGTAAACTTACAGATTTATTTTTTTTTATTTTTTTTTTCATCATGGATATATAGTCCGAGTGAAGAAACAATCATACTCTATTATTTTACATAGAAATAATATTTTTCTGAGAGATATCGGTTTCCAGTTTTAAACCTATTATAGGTTTAACCATTCTGGTTTATGAGCCTCCTCATTTTACTCCCATATCAATGTTTCTACTTCATCACAATCTGTTACATGTATACCTGAAAGTATATCCAAGATATTTGTATACTTGAAGTAATATTTTTAATATTCATAAAATTTATAACAGTTTACTAGTTCTTTGTGAGCACCTATCTTGCCCAATTTTTGAACTTGGGCTCCGATACCATTTGTCACGTCTCCCAGACCCAGCTTCTTACCCATATATCATAAACTTAGATATTTTCCGCTTTATGCACCAGCTAACAAAAGAACTACTTATTGAATCCATTTCAAATTCATACGGGTATCCGATATTTAACTTCTTTTGAGTAATTATCGGTAGCCATGGGAATATAAGAATTTCCATGATAATTTTTTTGGGGCTTGGCCTCTACTCTTCGCAGTCCATCTAGTTGACTTATATATATATATATATATATTAGTTTGTATTTCTCAGGTCAGATCAATAGGCCCTTCCTCAAACTTTCGAGTTTGCAAGCCTTATAAAATTTTCAACATTTTAAAGTTGCAGCATCGAGGTATAGATGTATGCCTCCTCGCATACATCTATCTATAATAAGTTAACCTCCATTTCTCCAACTACTTTCCCAGCAGTTTATATGGACGGTAAATAGATGCTCTGTTCATTGTAATTTTACATAGGCTTACAATCTTCCCTCACACAAAATTTTATCACCCAATAGATGTTCAATAGGATTCTCCCCTTATTTTACTGTTACAAACATTCAACCTGTTTGACACTCTGGTGCAGATTCAACTATTCCATGGGAAAACTAGGAAATATATCCTCTTGCTTCAATCAAATGGAGGTAGAGAATACTGAACTGTATAGTTTTGAATCCCTAGTGTTAGATCCTCGTACTTAGTTAGGATTCAACTTCTGCTTTCATATGTTTACACTTACATTTAATAGAATAATTTAACTTCTTAATTCTACAATTCTTTCCATTGTACAAGATTAAACCCCATACTTATATATCACAATGGTTTTTATTTCTACATATTGGTTACAGTGAACTCTCATGTCAATATTGTTATGATAGGCTTAGTTGTTGGGTACTGCTGTTCATGGGTACTGCTTTGTTAACATTTTCTGCCTATACAGCAGCTAATTAAATATCTCCTTTAAAAAGACAAAGAAGCTACACATGTACATGGTTATTAGATTAGCCGTTCAAATGATCTACCATCTCTAACTGCATTACTGAGAAGGTACTCATCCCTAATAACTCAACCATTTGTCTCGCTATCACTAAGGGCTAGTTTGCAATTACATGAGTTAATGACACCAAATAATCAATCTCTAATTTGCATAATGAACCATAACATCACAATTCATAAATTGCATAATGAACCATAACATCAAAATTCATAAAACAGGGATTTATTTAATACAGACTTACAGAAATCTCCAAAATTATGCATGCATACCTCTACTATGACCAGTCCTCCCAACCTTAGAGTTCTTTTATCTCCAGAACTCACCCCCGAGTTGAGATCCTCCAAGAACAGACTAACCTCAATCTATTCTGGAGCAGCTTATTTAAGCTGTGCTTTCCCCAAAGCCTGTTTCTAATTCTGCGTCCAGAATCTCAGGATGCTTTTCTTCCTGTTTGCCTAGGCTTCCCATTTAGGGATTCTTTAAAGTTGTTTTATGCTTTTCCTCAGCTTTTCCAGCTTTTACCTCTTCCCAACTACTTTCCTCATCATTGGGGAAATTCAGATTTTTCCTCAAAAATCTAAATTTAAAACTTACTATCTTCAAAGGATTTTTTGAAAGATTGTGGGGAAAGTCTTTACCTTTACCATCACCTCATGGATTAGGCATACATCTCAATTTCTCATCTCGGGTCATAGTGCATAAGAAATGTTAATTATTTATTTTTCATAATTAAATAATTAATTACATTCACACAATAATTATACATTGGGGTCCACTCCCCTTTGGACTGAAGTTCAAATGTCTAATTTGAAAACATAAAACTAGAGGTATTACATATTCCCCCTCTTAAAACAAACACCGTCCTCGGTGTTAACAACCAACTACTAGAGTTTATTTTGAAAATAAATATGAATGCTTTTCTCCCTCATTTCAAATCTTCTCTCTCACCCATGCTGGAGTTTTTTCCAGCAGCAGTGCTCTACTGCACCTTTACTCTAGCTACTTGTTGAATTTCGCAATTCAATTTCTTCCTGCTTTCAGATTTGAAGCGGCTCTGGAAGGAATCCCTCCTCTGGTTCCACCTGGGTCACATTCCAATCAATAATGTGAGAAGCATCATGTACAACAATTATATTTTTCCAACAAGGAGATATGAAACACATCGTGAAATTAATATGCAAGTGTAGTGCTAAAATAAGTCGTTAGTTTCCCCCCTTTCTCCAACACCTTCCTGTTACATCAACGTTAATTTTTCAACTTTGACAAAAATTTTTCTTTGTCCTTGATTAGTTTCCATTTCCGTTTCCACTTCATTTCCGATGTCTTGTCGCGCTGGTTTCTTCCTACTTCTTTGCAAGAAGTCTATCTGGAAGATCTTTTACTCTGGTTTCTCTGTTCACAATTCATACCAACGTAAGTAATATCAGGTACATACAATTTATAATCCACAACAACATTCTGCATTTCAATAACTTAAGAAATTCAGTTATTAGTCAAACCGTTCGGGTTCATAATAGTTTAGTGCACTTTTAGTACACTACTCATCCTTTCTTATTTTTCAGTGAGATTCTTTCCTCACGCAACTTGGTCCAGTTTAGCTTTTCTTGAGGTGATTTATCTTCACCTTGTTTTTTTCCTTGGTTCCAGAGTGTACACTTTCCTGTTACACACTTGGCTAAACAATTTTACACTTTTCATTAGTACTCATAAATGAAAGAAAACAATTGTATCATATACGTGTTTATGCTTACCTTTTCTCAGTTCATAGCCGTACTCAAAAGATTTATCATTGTTTAATTTTGTTAGTAACCAATTTAATTAGTAATAACTAGACTCGTTAATAATCTCTACAATTCAATGCTTACTTCTCACATGAAATTTTTTTCCTCTAACCTCTTTTATGAATTGTATCCACTAGTTCAAAACTTACGTGAATAAATTTGGAGCTGATGGGTTTCCCCCACACCCAAGTCCAAATGTGTCTCATCCTCTTTTCTCTCAGTCGGTAGCTGTGTGATTTCACACTATTTCCGGTCTTTGAATTTACGGCTCAGGAAAATTAAATAAAATTTACCCCAACAAAATTTTATAGTGTGAATAATTGTAATCACTATTATTCATCACATTCGCCAGTATTACTACTTGAGAATGTCAAGATTGAATTTGACACAATTTCCCCTTTTTCAAAGTATTTCCATAATTTATACATTTACTTTAATAGTTTTTGTTTTTTTTTTTTTTTCCCTTGCTGTACCCATTCCAATGATAAATTGAGGAAATTAATTATGCTCCATTGGATTTTTACCCATGCATGCTCATTTTCATAATCATTTTCCCATGTATATAAAAAAAAACAATTGTTAGGTTTTCAATTCTACCCTAGCTAACTCACCTGGGAAAATTTGATTTATCCCTTCATTCATTTATTCATAACTCAATGTAAGGGATCTGCATTACATTATTTAATATGAAATGTTCCACAATTACTAAACCAACTATTTAACTGGGTTTATAACTCATACTTAAGTTTACCACTTCCTTATTTCCCATGTATATGAGCTAAAATATGTTTATCACAAAATACTTTAGTCATGACTTAAATATACTTGTCTTGAACCTCATCTTGGTAATTTTTCCAATCCAAATTTTTTTTTTTTTTCAACATTATACTTTTACCACTTAATCTACCACAATAGTGTTTATTTCTCTTTTAACCATAATTAGAGTAATAATATTCCGACCATATGGTAAAATATGTCCTTCCACTTTACTTGCAACTTTTAAGGTAAATTCACTTTTAATATTCCCTAGTGAATTTTGTCTTCTCCCTTAATCCCGTGAGTATAAAGTTGGAAATTTACTAACTGAACTAAATTATCATGTATGAAGATATTATATTCATACAACTCAACAAAGTTAACATTATAACATATAACAAGATCACCTATATTTATAATGTTACTTGTAGATTTAACTTATGTCCTACGTGCAATTTGTTTCCTTTTAATCTATCATTTCTCATGATAATTATTACTATTTTATATATATATATATATTTAATAGTTAATTAAGAATTTACAACTTATATTTAACATACCTCTATTAAATATAAATTGTCCTTTATTACATTCAACTAAAGTGCAATTTAATAAATCCGCTTAAAGTGCCACTTTATTAATCCAATATATATATATATATATATATATATATTTATATATACATGGATATTCGATATCCTACCCCATAGAAATCTAGAATGCAACTTTATTAAAACCAACATATATATAAAGGCTTATTTATGTATATAGAGTTACACATCTATATATATAAATAAATAGGTATTTACTATTATACCCATACACAAATCTAACGTAGCTTTGTTCCACTTCGTAGATGTTTATATGCCCGACTTATATACACATATATATTTGTATAGGTGGTTAATTCGCTTCCCCATTCGGGTCATATCGTTCTATACAAGGTTTAACCCCTCGCATGATGTAAGGTTTGACTCATTTCTTTACTCTTAAAAGGCGCATAGCATACCATGATTTTATTCCCTTGTAATTCGAATAGCAGGGTTGGTGTTATTATGGTTTCCGCCACTTACACGTGAAGGTAGAATATGATATGATAAATTGAGCTGGCGTAAATTATTATTACGGAGAACTTACGCTGGAGTGTATTACGGTGGCGTGTGGGTGTTATAGTTTTTAACGTCAGCGTGCTACCATGGATAAATAACCTCCGTCATGAACAGTGCAGGTACCATATACAGTCATATGCATTATACTCGCGATCTTGCCGAAATATGTGCGCGTACCCGCCAGAGGTAAGATGGCACGTCTGTTTACCACGTAAGGGTTTTTTTTTTTTCTGAGATCGAATGTGTGTTGGAGTGTTCAAGTGGGGCACCAGAGGCGGCAGCGGTCTGCATCCTCCTCGCTCTTCTGTACTTCACAAATCGCTCCAGATCAATGTTCATGGATAGAAGAATACATGCGTCCCATGTAGAAGTGAGGAACTCTGCAGGTTAGCTTCGGGTACTGGTCTTACCTACTCCTTCTGATTTATAAAACCCTTCTAGGGATTCCGTGCTACCAGAGGTCGACACGGATTAGGGTTGGGTTTATGATCGGTACGCCAGACCTGCAACGCACTTTTAGTGGAGATACTGTAGATTTAGTGTTAGGGTTTCGGTTCCCATTTTAACCCTTCCCCTGTGCATTGTCATTTCATTTCCTGTGTTCGGCTCTAATTGCTCTCTGGTGCAATGCCATGCTCGTTTCCATGCTTCCCTCGGAATTTCCATGGTAACCAGTTGCTTTAATTTCATGTCGCTGTGTATTATCCATTTCTCGTTCCCAGAGATTAGTTTTCTGATACAAGTGGAGGTGTAAGGTGTATATCTTGCACTCGCCTCACTGTTGGCATGCAGGTTACGGCTCAGCGCGCACCCTCGCGTTCTGAGCGTTACTATTTCCCTCCGCGTATTTACAGTTGAAATGTCACTGGGTTTAGTGGATGAAAACGTTGATAGCGTGTCTGCGCTTCTAACGCTGTAGTGACAAATCATTTATCTAACCATTTGAATTTCTTTCGGAATTCAGGAAATTACAATTCATAGTTTACTGGTCTTATTCGGTAAAAATTTTATGCATCCACTTTCTTTTTTTCTCCTGACCTGAATGTCTACGCAGGTGTGGTAAGCGAGGTCGTCGCTCACTTCCCAGACAGATCTCAGTCGCGGAATGAATTAAGGGTTATCGTTTCCTTTTATTTTCTTTACTGGCCGATCATCTAGAATTTACCCAGTACTGATCATTCACTTGCTACCACTGAAGTAAATGACGATTTCATTTAGTGGATCTAATCGACGCTACGAGTTCACACAGTAAGAATAGGGTTATTATTATTATGCCGACAAAGCTGAGCTGATACCCATCCTTTTAAATAGACTGTCACACCTACGTAAAGCTCATTTCCACCATTACTGATTCGTTTTGCTTCTGTTTAGTTAATCGCCAAAGGTTCTGTGTGTTATTTCTTAGCTTTGTTCTGTGAAAAGCCTGAAATGTCGCCGCCTTCCTTAAGTTCATTGACCTACTTTGTATATTTTCATAATAATTATACCTTGACCACTAGTCAACAGAACCTCCCTAGCTCGTATATACGTCTTTTCTACGAACCCTCTCTGTGAATCGATATTTAAAATAACTGATTATATATATATATATATATATATATATATATATATTTTTTTTCTTGCGTTACCTATTTTATCCTCCGGTGTTCTCACGTTTATAGGTATTGCAATTGGTCTAAACAGAACAAATGTTAAGTTAGCGGCATGTTTATTTTTGTTTTTATGCAGATGTATATGAAATGATTAAACTGGATTTAACTTTACGTCCCCCATGAAATGTTTATAATGGTGTTCGTTTGTTTGATTTAGGTCTGTAATTATTATAATTACTAACAGTCATGATTTACAGTACTTCGCTTACATAGATATTCGTCTTGCCAAATAGAAGTCGCGCATATGTATATCTCATTTAATATATATATCGGTTTTTCGCCCATAGTCCCTTTTTATATAGTGGGTTCGATTCATATAGAAATATAAAATTGATTTTAATATTTCTTGTTAACATATATGGGTCGTTAGTATATGTAAATATAGTACTCATATATTAATAGAATGTTTTAGACCTAGTATAAATCCTTTGGTTATAATATGTATTTTGAGGGGTAGAGATGAGCTCAGCACCCAAGATATACTAAATTTGCTATGAACGTTGTAATACCTCTACAGTGTAATTTCACTCTTTAAGTTAGTAAGAGTACATTTTCTAAATCCTAGCTTTTAAATTATATTTTTCTTTTGATGTATACCTATATGCATTCTCTAGAGCTTGACTATAGGACTTTTAATTATATTTTGAGTCTTTTGCTACTATACTTGCTTCAAGGCTCAAGGACAGATCTAGAATTATAAGATATACATTTATAACTACTATGATAATCATATAGAAGAGAATCATGCTTTTCTCGTCACAAGTTTGAATGTAAGATTCTACTATCTTACTTGATTTCCTGTTTGTTTTGCACCATGTAAACTTCAGTACCTACTACCGTATTGTTTTATTATAAATATGAGCACAATTTCCACATTGTATCTACAGAAAGCAAGAGAATATTTCATTATCCATAGAGACTAAGTAACTTCAGATTTAGACCAAAATTGGTTTAAAGCTTCTGGGGTTTCTACTCTATGGATTTCTAGTCTACAACTAAACAGAATCTGGAAGGTGAATGCCTTAGGATGGATTCAGTTAAATGTAGTACTAAATCTATCATACCCTTTCATTAAATTTTGTATGTAGCCACTTTATACTAATTTAAATAGAAGAGCATCATCCCATTCATGCAGTAGACCAACCCCCCACCACAGAACAACCTTTACTCTTATCTCTAGAAGTTCCCTTTTCTATGTTTCTAGGGAAATAAATATAAATTCATTTTTCTCTTGTTTTTCATTACAGTAAGGAACACTTAGTTTAGCAATTTTAAGAATGGAAATCATCCTTCTATACTACTGGTAGTCTCTGCCGACATATGGGATTAAATTCTGCATGTTCATGGTAGTACCCTTTTCCCCTTTCCTCTCTATTAACTTCAGCATTGATATTTTCTATTGTATTAAGATGGTTTCAATATCTTAACTTTATGAACCCTGAAATTTCTTTTACATAACGATGATAGTAGGACAATGGCTAAATATGTCATTGTAAACTTACAGATTTTTTTTTTTTTCATCATGGATATATAGTCCGAGTGAAGAAACAATCATACTTTATTATTTTACATCGAAATACTATTTTTCTGAGAGATATTGGTTTCCAGTTTTAAACCTATTATAGGTTTAACCATTCTGGTATATGAGCCTCCTCATATTACTCCCATATCAATGTTTCTACTTCATCACAATCTGTTACATGTATACCTGAAAGTATACCTGAAAGTATATCCAAGATATTTGTATACTTGAAGTAATATTTTTAATATTCATAAAATTTATAACAGTTAACCATTTCTTTGTGAGCACATATCTTGCCCAATTTTTGAACTTTGGCTTCGATACCATTTGTCACGTCTCCCAGACCCAGCTTCTTACCCATATATCATAACTTAGATATTCTCGCCTTTATGCACCAGCTAACAAAAGGATATCTTATTGAATTCATTTCAAATTCATATATCTAGTTGACTGATATATCTATATATATTAGTTTGTATTTCTCAGGTCAGTTTTTCAGAGTTTTGACCAACTCTAGCCGATCAATAGGCCCTTCTTCAAACTTTCCAGTTTGCAGGCCTTATAGAATTTTCAACATTTTAAAGTTTCAGCATCGACGTATAGTTTTATGCCTCCTCGCATACATCTATCTATACTCAGTTAACCTCCATTGCTCCAACTACTTTCCCAGCAGTTTATATGGACGGTAAACAGATGCTCTGTTCATTGTATTTTTACATATGCTTACAATCTTCCCTCACACAAACTTTTATCACACAATAGATGTTCAATAGGATTCTCCCCTTATTTTACTGTTACAATCATTCAACATGTTTGACACTCTGGTGCAGATTCAACTATTCCATGGGAAAACTAGGAAACAGATCCTCTTGCTTCAGTCAAATGGAGGTAGAGAATACTGAACTGGATAGTTTAGAATCCCTAGTGTTAGATCCTCGTACTTAGTTAGGATTCAACTTCTGCTTAGTTAGGATTCAACTTCGTAATCGAAAAGAAGGATCCATTCTACGTTACGTAGAAATCACAATCAAATGAATGCTAAAGAGGCAAATCGCAGTGAGAGCACAATGGGTCGATCAACAAACTGCACGCCCGTAAAATTTAAGATCCGGGAAGACTTGAACAAACCGAAACGAGCGAGACGAATAGTAGAACAGCCGGGGCATTGGAAGATTAAATAATGGGAACCAAGAACCCTAAGATAAAATCGACAAACATATTTGTGAAATCCAGAGCAAGGAGTTATGCATTAACACGTCAACGATCTCGAGCTTGACGAAATCCCGAGGGGGATTATAAAAATTTCGTCGGACAGCAACCTCGGTACCATTTCTGTAAGGTTTAATATTATTTAATACCTTCTCAAGGTACCTGGCAAACGAAATTTCGCCGAAGTCATGAGTTCTTCCGGCCGAAATGACCTCTACCCAACTGCTCCTCCAGCTGTGGATGAAACGTGCTCCTGCGCAGCAGTCGTGGTACAATTTTCTTGAAACAAAATTTCCCATAGCGTGAACAAGGAACACGCCAATCTGGAGTCCGTAACCTGGTAGCGAGGAAGGGTAGGACGCGTGCCCTCTCTCAGCCAAAAGACAGATCTCTGTTTGTACAAATTTCTCCATATTAATGCGTGGAACGCTGGCACGGCATACCTACCTGAAACAGTGTAATATCGATATATGAGAGTTACGTGTAATGTCGCGTCAAAGATCGCTCAGGTTAGGGTTTAAACGCATGTTAGGGTTTCGGAAACTCTATACATTCGGAATAGAGCCGAACTACCTCAACGATTGGTAACTATTACATTAATCACACAATGTGTTATCATAACTATTGACTGTAACGATCGGTAGGTATAATTTTGATTTCATAATTGGTAATCATACCTATGTGTACATACATATATCACTGATATCCGTAATGTTAAATTTAACCCTTATGTAATACCCAAATCATATACCATGGCGGTGTAACCTTAGTGCACGATTTTATATATATACGAGTGTCCAAAGTAGACTATGGTGGCACTATTAAATATATATGGGTATTTAACGTGGATTATTGATATCACAAGTGGTACATAGATTTTGTATATAAGCATGTCGAACATGATAGTTGAAAAGGTTTAAGGGTTAACATAATAAATAGAAAAAAAAAAAAGGGGGTTGTTACCTCTTGATCCAAATTAATTTTTAATTAGTTTGAGAGTGGAGGAAACCTAAAATGAATTGGTGGAATAGATAGACAAAGACATACAAGTTAATTCACAAAAAAAGAAAAAAAAAATTGGGAGGTGTGACAAATGGTATCGGAGCCCCAGTTACAAAAATTTGGGCTGTCGTTATTGTGCTCACTGTTGTTACATGTTTTTTTTTGGAAAATTTTATTTTTATAAAATTTTGCTAATCTGTGTTATGAGTGTGTACAGTTGAAATGGCTGAAGGTGAAGGGATTTATGTGGATCTGCGGGATGAGTTTGCTACACCAGATCCCAACGCTACGATGATGGCCATGTTGCACAGGGTGCAACGGGAATTGGCTGAACTAAGAAGCCAGAATGACAGGTTGTCATCGGCCAGCAAGGAACAGGAAAAACTCATCAAAGAACTAACTTCCCGGAACAGCCAAGAAGGCAAAGGTTCCGGAAAGAGAAAGATGGATGAGTCTGATGATGAGGAGGCTATTAGACAGCAGCATAAACAGAAAAAGGAATTACAGGGAGAATTCCGGAAGATCAAACCTCCCTCCTATGATGGGGAGAAAGAGGAGGATGCGGAAGCTTGGTTATTGAACATGATCAAGTATTTCCAGGTCTATGAATATGAAAGTAATCTGAAGGCTAGATTAGTTGTTTATCAGTTATAAGGAAAAGCTACATTGTGGTGGGAGGAGACAAAAATGGTCCATGCCATTGATGAAAAGACAGTTACTTGGGAAGATTTCCAGGTTAAGTTAAAAAATCGCTACTTGAATGAGCATTACTATGATGACAAAGCAAAATAATTTCATGAACTTAGGCTGGGACAGCTCACTATTGATGAATTTGTTACTAAGTTTACAAATCTACTGAGATATGTACCCTACATAAGGGAAGAGAAGGCAAAAGTTCAAAGATTTTTGAATTGTTTGCCTACTGCATACAAGGAGAAAATTGAGTTTGACAACCCAAAAACTATGGACGAAGCTGTTAGAAAAGCCAGATTATGTTACCAATAGTTCAAAGGAAAAACTGAACAAGGGAAAAACTGGGTACAGAAAAATGAATTCAAAGGGAGGAAACATAAACCAACTTATTTGAAGAATTTTGGCAGAGATCATCAGCGGAAAAAGTTTAATAAACCCAGAGAAAGTCAAACTTCTCAATCTCAAGTGGCTTCAAAACAAATAGAGGGAGACAGTAAAAAGGAAGGGACAGCCAGAATGAAGGAACCCTTGAAATGTTGGGGCTGTGGAGGACCTCATATTTTGAGAGACTGCCCTAGAAACATTCATATGCTCATGAGAGATCGAGAGGTGACAACAGTAAACGATGTAGCCAGAAATATACCAACTATAAGTGCAGCCCTGGAAAATCGACAAGCAGAACATCAAGCAACCATGGTGGAAATAGAGGGTAAGATTTCTGACTTATCTGTTACTGTTCTGATTGATCCAGGTGCTTCTTTGAGTTACATTAGTCGAAAAGTTGTAGAAAAATGTAATCTTAAATCTGAGAAATTCCAGCAGTCATGGTTGGTACAGCTAGCCACTGGAACTAAGAGAAAAGTAACACATAAACTGCCTCGCACAGAAATTAAGTTAAATGACTTTCAAACAGAGGTAAATTTGAATATTCTGCCCTTAGGGTCATATGATTTGTTGATAGGAATGGACTGGCTGGAAAAGAAGAAAGCCTTGATGAATTGCTAGGATAAGACTCTGCATTGTGTAGATGAGGAAGGGAAACCTTTTATTCTAAAAGGGAAACAAAAACCCATTTCTGTAAGACAAATTTTAGCTTTACAATTGAAAAGAGCAGCTAGGAAGGGATACCAAGTTTATGTAGTGCATGTAGAAGAAATAGAACAGAAAACTAAGGAAGAGTTACTGGATGCTGTACCAGTAATCAGAGAATTTAAGGAAGTCTTTCCCAGGGAAATCCCTCATCTCCCCCCCAAGAGAGAGATTGATTTTTCAATCGATCTGGTACCAGGAGCAACACCTGTTTCCTGAGCGCCTTATCGAATGAGTTCTCCGGAACTCATGGAACTAAAAATGCAATTGCAGGAATTGTTAGATAAAGGGTATATCAGACCCAGTGTGTCTCCTTGGGGAGCCCCGGTTTTATTTGTGAAAAAGAAAGATGGAACTTTTAGGATGTGCATTGACTATCGTCAATTGAACAAGTTAACCATTAAGAGAAGATACCCTTTGCCTAGAATTGATGATCTTTTTGATCAAGTGAGAGGAGCTTCAGTCTTTTCCAAGATTGACCTAAGGACTGGTTATCACCAGCTTAGAATTAAAGAAGAAGACATCATCAAAACAACATTTCGAACCAGGTATGGGCATTACGAAATTGTAGTCCTACCTTTTGGTTTGACGAATGCCCCTGCCACATTTATGTGCCTGATGAACAGTGTGTTGAATAAGTATCTGGATAAATTTGTTCTTGTGTTCATAGATGATATTTTAGTCTACTCCAAAAATGAAGATGAACATAAGGAACACCTGAGAATAGTGTTGCAGACTTTAAAAGAAAACCAGCTATATGCCAAGTTCAGCAAATGTGAATTTTATAAAGATAAAATTCAATATCTGGGTCATATTATTTCTGAAAAAGGGTTGGCGGTTGACCCTGAAAAGATAAAATCCATTAAAGAATGGCCAGTCCCAACTGATGTTTCAGCAGTAAGATCATTTATGGGAATTACAGGCTATTATCGCAGATTTGTGGAGAGATTTTCTGTTATAGCAAATCCCATAACCTCATTACAAAGGAAGGGTGTTAAGTTTGTGTGGACTGAAAAATGCCAAAACAGTTTTGAGCAATTAAAACAAAAACTCATTTCAGCCCCTATCCTGAAAATTGCAGATCCTGATAAGGAATTTGTGATATGTACAGATGCTTGTAAAGAAGGGTTGGGAGGAGTCCTATTGCAGAAAAATTCAGTTATTGCCTATGAATCTAGAAAACTGAAAATTCATGAACATAATTATAGTACCTATGATCTAGAATTAGCAGCTGTTATCCATGCTTTGAAAATGTGGCGGCACTATCTTCTAGGAAAAAAGTTTACATTGATGACTGATCACATTAGTCTTAAATATTTCTTTTCTCAAACTTATCTGAATGCAAGGCAAGCCAGATGGCTGTCTTTTTTAAGTGAATTTGATATGGATATAAAACATATCAAGGGAAAAGAGAATAAAGTTGCTGATGCATTAAGCAGGAATGCTTGTCAGAATATAAACCACATTGGAAGTAGTGCTCAAATCGAAATAGAAGAATTGGTGAGAAAAGTAGCAAGTCAAGATCAAAACTATGAAACTCTTTTAGTGAAATTACAGAAAAAGGAGAAAACTGATTTCACTCAAAACCAACAAGGGCTGATCTGTTATAAAAATAGGTTGTATGTTCCCCAGGTAGAGTCTTTAAAAAGAGAGATCCTGGATGAATATCACAAACAGCCATATGAAGGACATCCAGGATATCAGAAAATGCTAACAGCACTGAAAAAGAAATTTTTCTGGCCAGGAATGAAGAGAGATGTAGCAGAATATTTAAGTAGGTGCATGGAACGTCAATTAGTCAAAGTGGAGCATCAACATCCAGCAGGACTTTTGAATCCTTTGCCAATTGCAGAATGGAAATGGGATACAGTTTCCATGGACTTTATAACAGGATTACCCAGAAACAAATATCAGCATGATTCTGTAATGGTAGTAGTAGACACTCTCACAAAAGCTGCCCACTTTATACCAGTGAAATCTACCTTTGGAACAGCTCAAGTAGCAAATGTTTTCCCGAAGGAGATAGTAAGACTGCATGGAGTTCCTAAGGTAATTGTCTCAGATCGAGATGCTAAGTTTACAGCAGCGTTTTGGAAAGGATTGTTTGGAGGGATGGGCACTAAGCTGAATTTTAGTACTGCCTACCACCCCCAAACTGACGGGCAGACAGAAAGGACTAATCAAATTTTGGAGGATATGTTGAGAATGTATGTGATGGATAGGCCATCAAAGTGGGAAGAGTATCTGCATTTAGCTGAGTTTGCCTATAATAATAGCTACCAATCTTCTATTAAGATGAGCCCGTTTGAGGCACTATATGGGAGAAAGTGCCGTACTCCTTTGAGCTGGAGTCAACCAGAGGATAAACTGGTGTTGGGACCAGATGCACTACAAGAAATGGAAAGAATTGTCAAACAGATACAAGGTAACATCAAGACCGCACAAGATCGTCAGAAAAATTATGCTGACAAGAAGAGAGTGCATCGAGAATTCCAAGTGGGAGACCATGTGTATTTGCGTATTAAACCCAAAAAGAGCACACTTTATGCTGGAAGCTGTGCGAAACTGGCTCCTAGATATTGTGGTCCTTTTGAAGTATTAGAAAGGGTGGGACCAGTGGCTTACAAACTGGCCTTACCACCCCATGTTAGAGTGCATAATGTGTTTCATGTTTCGTTATTAAAAATATATGTACATGGTGCTTCTCACATAGTTGATTGGAATGTTGTACAGGTGGAACCAGAAGGGGAGTTTCTACCAGAACTGCTTCAAATATTGGAGCGGGAAGAAATTGAATTGAGAAATAGAACCGTGGCCAGAGTAAAAGTGCAGTGGAAGCACTTTACTGCTGAAGAAGCCACCTGGGAAAGGGAAGCTGAAATGATGGAGAAATATCCATTTTTGTTTAAGTGAACTCTAGTAGTTGAATAACAACACCGAGGACGGTGTTTATTTTCAGAGGGGGAATATGTAACACTCCCAATTTATGTGTTAAAACTTTAAAGTTTGACATTTGAACTTAAATCCTAAGGGGAGTGGACCCCAAAGGATAGATAAATTATGGATGTAATTCAATATTTTAGTTGAAGAAATAAATAAACTTTCTGATGTGCATATAGACCAAGAATGAGAATTAGAGACGACATGCTAAATCCATGAGGATGGATAAGGCAAGTATTTCCCCTAAAATCCTTCAGAAATCCTTGAAGGGAATTATTTCTAATTTAGATTTGAGGAAGAATCTAAATTTCCCCAATGATGAGGAAAGTAGTTGGGAAGAGGTGGAAAGCTGGAAAAAGCTGAGGAAAAGCATAAAATAGCTTTAAAGAATCCCAAAAATAGGAAGCCTAGGCAAACAGGAAGAAAAGCATCCTGCTATTCTGGACGCAGAATTAGAAACAGGCTTGGGGAAAATATCTTAAATAAGATGCTCCTAAGCAGACCAAGGGGTTGGTCGGTGGTGGAGGTGGTCTCTGCTCGGGGGTGAGTTCTGGGAGAAAAATAGAACTCTACGGTTGGGAGGTTGGTCTACTGCATGAATGGTATGTCTTTAAATTTGATGCTCTTCTATTTAAATCAGTACGAATTGGCTACATATAAAATTTAATGGAATGCTATGATTGATTATAGTACTACATTTAACAGAATCTATCGTTAGGCATTCACCTTCCAGACTCTTTTTAGTTGTATACCAGTAATCCGTAGAGTAGAAACCCACAAAAACTTTAAACCAAAGATGGTTTAAATCTGAAGGTACTTAGTCTCCACAGAAAATTAAATATTAACTTGTATTGCATGTATTTATACAAAAGTGAAAGTATTATGCTCATCTGTCTGCTAGAAAAATATTCTATTAGCATTTCAATTTACATGGTATAATAAAAGAGAAGAAAAACATTAGAGTATTCCATTCGAAATTTTGTAGCTTAAGAAGAACTTCTAGTCTATAGAAGTGCTATATTATTCATAGCCTTTAAAGGGTATATAGCATTCTTGATCTACTTCTAATCCTTGAAATAACTATATAATAATAAAACTTAACTTATAATTAATGTATGCTACTCACTTTATTATCGAATATATATATATATATATATGCAAAACAACCATAAAGGTAAGCGCCGAGAGCTAGCGCAATAAGCACATGTCAATAACCATTACAAATGAGTAGTGGGTGGAAATAAAATAGATGTGAACACTATAACTATGCGAAATAAATGAGTGGTCAAAACTATACGAATCCATGGCGATTATTTACATTATTATGCGTTTGACCTGCGTTAATTCAAGACTTCCGAGTTGTACAACGAATTCTGTTCACAGCGTTTGAGTCCCTTTTTAAACTTGATATGTAAAGGAACAGATGTAAAATAAAACGACGATGCATATATCTATTTTAAACCTGTAAGTATTAAACATACACGTAAATACAAACTACGATTTCTTTTGCTTCGTCATTTCTATCACTGTTGTAGCACAACCATGAATTATATGGGAGCGCCGAGTCAAACCCTTACGACTTTGTCCATACAATTCAGTCGCAACTTCCAAATTCCGGTGGTGACAAATCGATTTCCGATTTAAACCCACTTCGGATGAACTATTAAACAAGAACGGCAGCGAATATATTTAGGTGGATACAAACGAAATACATAGCTAACTGAATGGTTTAATTGATTAAATTTCAAACCGGAATGGGAAGTAGGGTATAAAATATATATATACAGATAAAACGTAGGTAGCAACAAGAATTCAACATGCGGCATTAATCTTCGAACCATAAACATGCGGTAACAGTTGCGGTCAGCAGAGGGAGGAAAAAATTTAATACAGACGTATGGAGCTAATTAGTCCCTGCAGCATATAAACGCTGAAGTTGGGAAGATGATGGGTTAACTTGTGGGATTAAATAAGACGTCGAACTCATAACAGCGTCATAGATTAATCCTTAAGGTTTATATGCATATGAAAGACGAAATGAGATTTCACTACGTAAATGGAAATCGAAACAACCTAACCAGAGAACGAAAGGAGTCTGTGGGTGAATAAATTTAGGAAAAATTGCCGAGTACTCTGGCGCAAGGTTACTTAACCTGAACTCGGTAAGTCGACATGCGACCAACAGAGGAATGATCCCGAATGACAAACCCTCCTACAGTAGACCCTCAGTAAACAGAGTCTCCTCCAGTTATTAAAGAGGTATTCGACAATCGTAGCTGCGCCTCCAATCACATTTTGACGAATCGGTGAACCGGAAACCTGTACACCAGAATAGCCAAAAAGAATTAAGTCAGCTATATAAGCCTGAAAAGAAAACCATACCGCCGTGCCATAAAACGATAAAAGAAATGGTCGACAAACCTGGTTAACACGCCGAGAGTAGGGTGAATGTAAAATGAAAAAAAAAAATACCTTCTGCCGCGAAGGAAACCTGCAGACATTAACGATCTTCTGATAAACCCGTAAGTAGTTCTCAGAAGGGAACCTCAATATGTTACTCAAAAACCTGGAACATGAATCGCTGGTTACATAAGAAACATGCAACGCATCGTCAGAATCACTTACGTGAGAGATTCCATCCTGTCGACGGTGGAACTCAAAACGACTATGCACATCCGAAAAAACAACCTGAAAACCCTGAACAACTTGAAAGAAATAAATCCAGATGCAAGAAGCGTGAAGAAACATAATGAATCCTGTGGTAAAGAAGGGTTAATAATGAGAAATAGAAACCCTGGAACCAAATCGACAACGTACGTGCAAGGATGGGTACATTAACACTTCAGCGACCCCGCGCTCTATGAAATCCCAAGAGGGATTTTGAGAATCAATCCAAGCAGTAGCCATGATACCAGACTGTAAGTTTAATATTATTTAAAACTATTGCAATGTACCTGACCAGCAGATTTCCGACGAACTCAAGAGTGTATCTCTACCGAAATGGCGCTTCCTATTCCTTCCGCCAGCTGGCGATGAACCGGGGTTTCTTGCTCAGGAGCAGTAGTACAGTTTTGGAAACGAGTCGTTCCGATCCTGAACCCAAAGCATGTCAATCGGAAGTCCGTAAGCCTGTGGCGAAAGAGGGAGGGACGCGTGCAACCGTCCTAGCCCAAAAGACGGATTTCTTTTGTACCAACTCCTTCATCTTCCTGCACGCAACACTGGCATAACACGAAAATCTTCATTTACAAATAAACTTTGAACAGAACAATTTCTATAACTGGAAGCACACGACATCGGGTAGGAGAAGCTTGAGCGGGTTAGGGTTTGTTTAAAATGCCAGTTTTATGAATACCCGACGCCGATAGATGTGACAAAAAAATCCTACGCGGGGCCGAACATATTCACGAGTTAGCGATAGGGAAATGGCAAAAATCGTGATCATATATGGGTGTACAACACATAGCACCAATATACGTGGTGAGAGACGTATATAATCCATTTTGTAATATAACATGGTAAGAAACGTATATAATCCCTTTTGTAATATATTAACACATTTCTTTGACCGTGGACTATTGATTTCGATTTTGATATACATATATCTATATGAATGTCTAAGGGGGTTAGTAGGTCACCACTTATATACATAAGTTATTAAGGTACTTAAAGCCATTAATGTGTCCCTACTCATGTATATAAGTTATTAAGGTTAGTATAGAGAGTAAAGTGCCACTATACATATATATAAGAGTGCCAAAAAGGGGAAAATTGTTATCCCAATTGTGTAAATCGACTTTGGACATAAGAAGGTTTAAAATGGGAATTGTATAAAGTTATGTTTATATCTAAATTAAAAATCTTACTATCTCTTGACCCTACTAAAAGTTCAAAGGGTTTGAAAAGAAAAAAAAAGAAAAAAAATGGGAGGTGTGACAAATAAAATGTAGAGTGAGGCCATAAAAGAGAGAAGTTATGCCCTAAATGGTAATGGACATGTGTAGCATGCAAATATATTTGTATATTCCAAGGGCATGATCTGTAGGAGTCATATTCTAAATGGCATAATGCTCTAGAAAAAAATATAGTTGTTTGGAAAATACAAAGATGAAAGTTTGGAAATTAGTTTCTTCTAAGGAATACATTCTTTTAACTTTGAATTTTCTCAATCTCTAGAATCATTTTTTTGATAAAATGTTAGTCATTAGTTATTGTATCAAAAAATCAAATAGGCATAGATAAAATATATCTAAAATTAGAAGAAAAAAGTAGAAACTTATTTAAAACCACACAAACTATTTAAACAAAAAACTTTATAAATATATCAATTAGCAATATAAGAAGTAAAAGGAATATGTTTTGAATGTAAATTGATAAATTAATTTTTTCTTGATCTTTACCTTGAGTTGCAAATCATATTAAATTGGGGTAGAGTTTAAGATATAGATAATATGAAAATTTTCACTAGAGTTTGGGGATTCATTTTCAAACAAGATATTGATTTTTTTTTTGTTTGAAATATATTTTTTAATGTATAAATTGATTCAAACCCTGGGACACTAGAATTTTACGTATTAAATAACTTAAACACATGCTTTTAAAGATATTTACCAGATTTTAGTTAAAGTTAACCAACAAAAATGTGAAAAAATCATTTTGATCTATTAATTATACTACACATTAAATTAGTACTAAAAATAGGTAAAATAATTAATTTAAAAATGGGTAAAATATAACATCATATTGAAAAACTTGTGATTTTCAATGAAAACAAAATAAAACTTAAAAGAGTAATTCTACTAGTAATGAAGATGATCAATTATATTGAATGCCTTAAGATAGAAATAGAGAAATATAACAATCACTGCTTCTTAGGTTAACTTGTAATATTAACATACCCTGGGAAGGGAACACCGAAAACGAAGAGGTTAAATTTTGATTATGATTAAACTTTTGTTTATATGTAAATGTATTGAATGTAAAATTAACAATTCATTTAAAACACGTGTTGCAATGCATCTTAGTGCAAGTTAGAAATTATGGTTTAGAAAAAATAGCATAAAACATTATAACCTGCACTAGTCAATGCTAAGTTAATAACGTTTAATATGAAAATCAAATTCTATAGTCTTGATATGAAATAAATTAATAAATTGAGATGTCTACACATTTACAATTTAACTCATACATAAATAATGGTGAGAAGTAACTCCTAGTAAGCATATTTATTTACATCTTATTCCTATATTTTTTTTATGCAAAGAATTTCTTAAATTATGGTGGGAATTAATTTATGGGTTAATTTACGTGAGTACAAAATGCCAAGAGATCGAAGATTTACCAATCTATTTGTTGTAACAAAAGATTGCAAGGCAATTTTTTATTTTATTTTTAGAAATGGAATTTATTATAGGTTAGTTGAACAATTAGGGATAGAAAAGTGTCCAACTACATTTTTTTGTTGCAGTATAAACTTCAGGGTAGGCCTTTTCATATAAGTTTCTGCAAATACCTGGACAAACACAGGCTTTTAAAGATCTTTACCAGATTTTAGTTAAAGTTAACCAACAACAATGTGAAAAAATCATTTTGATCTATTAATTATACTACACATTAAATTAGTATTGAAAATAGGTAAAATAATTTAAAAATGAGTACAATATAACATCATATTGAAAAAAACAAAATAAAACTTAAAAGAGTAATTCTACTAGTAATGAAGATGATCAATTATATTGAATGCCTTAAGATAGAAATAGAGAAATATAACAATCACTGCTTCTCAGGTTAACTTGTAATACTAACATACCCCTGAAACAAGGGAAGGGAACACCAAAGAGGAAGAGGTTAAATTTTTATTATGGTTAATTTTTTTTTTATATGTAAGTGTATTGAATATAAAATTAACAATTCATTTAAAACATGTGTTGCAATGCACTTTAGTGCAAGTTAGAAATTATGGTTTAGAAAAAATAGCATAGAACATTATAACTTGCACTAGTAAATGCTAAGTTAATAATGTTTATTATGCAAATCAAATTCTATAGTCTTGATATGCAATAAATTAATAAACTAAGATGTCTACACATTTACAATTTTACTCATACATAAATAATGGTGAGAAGTAACTCCTAGTAAGTATATTTATTTACATCTTATTCCTATATAAATTTTTATGCAAAGGATTGCTTAAATTATGGTTGGAATTAATTGATGGGTTAAGTTATGTGACCACAAAATGCTAAGGGATTGCAGATTTACCAATCTACAAGTGTTGTAACAAAAGATTGCAAGGCAATTTTTTTTTGTCTAGAAATGGAATTTATTGTAGGTTAGTTGAACAATTAGGGATAGAAAAGTGTCCAACTACTTCAAGGAATTTTTTTTTTTTTTTTTGTCTAGAAATGGAATTTATTGTAGGTTAGTTGAACAATTAAGAATAGAAAAGTGTCCAACTACATTTTTTTGTTGCAGTATAAACTTCAGGGTAGGCCTTGTCATATAAGTTTCTACAAATACATGGACAAACACCCAAAAACTCACAAATCAGTAACTCAGTAAATAGATTTCTAATGGATTTGCTTGTTTCCTTCCTTAATGTGGACCAGAAAACTCTATAAGCGTTATTACAATTGTTGTGAGTCACTAGGTAAGAAAAGTATAATAATCGATATTCTCTAAAATTGTTTTGCATGCGATACTACAAAATATTTTTTTTAAATAAAATAGTAACATGTTTGGTATTCTCTAATTTTTGTGAGTCACTAGGTAAGAAAAGTATAATAATTGATATTCTCTAAAAAAAATTTGCATGCCATACTACAAAATAATTGTTTATATAAAATAGTAACATGTTTGGTATTCTCTAAAATTATTTAGCATGACATACTACAAAATAATTGTTTATATAAAATAGTAACATGTCTAGAAGCCCAACTATAGTTAGATGACACTTTATCTCCATATAATTGTTTATATAAAATAGTAACATGTCTGGAAGCCCAACAATAGTTAGATGACACTTTATCTCCATACATGATCTAAATCGTGGAGGTATACTTGTCATTTCCAATTTGGATTTGGTGGCACTTTGACATAGTGGGTTGATAATTGTTCCATGTTTGTATATAGAATGTATTACATTAAATTGAAAGTGATGCACATGGTGGGAACATATTCTTTCAACATCTTTGTCTCTTCCACCATCTTCGTCATTTATATTATTATAATTATTAGAGCATATATTTTACCTGTCATTTGTGGACTTTCATAAAGAGCATTGTATCCCTGAATGTTTCTGATGACCAAGTATGGTTGTTTAGAGGGTTCTTTCAACATCTTTGTCTCTTCCACCATTATCATTTATATTATTATGATGATGTAAGCATATATTTTACGTGTCATCCATGGAGTTTGATAAAGAGCATTGTATCCTTACATTTGAAACGGGCAATTATGGTTGTAACAATTGATGTAGGTGTTAAAAGATTTAGAAATATATATATATATATATATATAACAATAACAATAACAATAAAATTTATATATAGATATATATATAAAATGAAAATAAAGATAATAAAAATAAAGATTTAGAGATATATATATATATATATATTGGAGCAGCTCCAATATTGGTATTTCTATACCTCCAATATCGAATCATTCATGGAGGATATATTTGGTTATTTTCCAAGTATGAGGGGACATTACATGTATGATTTACTTAAAGTACTCGAAAATAGAAATGTAGGCCTTATAAAATGATCCCAGTCATTATAGTCTTTCATGTGTATTCTTGGAAAAAAACTATTTCCCGTGATTTTGTTTAATAGCATTAGAAGTTTAAAATAGTTTAGTTACCATTCATGGTCACATGTTGTGGGATTGGATTTGTTCAAGCACTTAAAATAACTTATAGGAAACATTTGATTAAGCTCCCCTCAAAATTTCAGTGAATAGTTTTAACTCATAACCCTACCATTTCAAAGTCTCTCTCATCATATTTTTTGTTATAGAAAGAAAAATACCTTTATATAATTTTTCAACCTCATCATAAGTCGTGGGAAGCATTTTTCTCTACACTTTGTGTGATATCATTATGTATGGAAACTACAAGCTCTATTTATCTTCAAAAAGCAGATACACCCTATTTCTCTTCATTGATCTCTGCATGTTGATTTTTCCCCATCCAATAACCCTATTTATGTGCATGCCCTCGATCCACCATTGTACTATTTCAATTTGGCACCTTTAAGAATAATGTTTAAATTTATTTGTAAATGTAGTAAGTAGGGAAATTTCTATATATAACATATCCTAATTTGACCATCACCATTTCATATAATAATATATAACATATCCCAACTTTTCCTATTCGTGGAGGTCATCATACCCGTATCAGACACTCGCATTTTCGTGTCTTGCGTGTCTAGTGTCCCCCCATGTCAAGTGACTTATTATTTTACTGAGATTTAAAGTGTTATGAATTCCATAATAAGTATTTCAACTTACTTCCATATGTATGTTTGTTAATTCCTTATATATGCATGTAAAGTTACAAAGGATGTCTAACAGGAAACCCCTTCAGGTAATTCATCATAGTCTCTCTTATTTTGGTTTTTACTCACAATTTTTTTCTCAACAACTTTTAATTTAATTAGATCCTCATGGCTTAATTGAAAAGTTTAATTTTGAGAATTATTTTTTTGGTGCAACGAGTTCTTACAGCGTGACCTTTACGATTAAACACTAGTATTGAATATATGAATATTTATTTTTATGTTCTTTCTCCCATGAATCTTAGATTATTACTTTAATTTTTCATTCGATTAGCCTAAGGCCTTATAATTAAGTTGTCTCCTTTGCAACCACTCTCCCATATGAGAGATGTTTTTTTTGGTAAACAAACTTGGGGTACAACTAGAACATTGGCAGGAACTTGTTGCTTTAACTTGTTGCTTTTCAACCCCCTTGTTTGATTTTAAGGTAGGTTGTGCTTTATGATTAAAACATAAACCGAACATCCAAGGATTTTCCAAGTTACTCCTATATTAAAATATAATCCCTGTAATAGTTTATAATCATTATACTTAATGATACTAAAAAAAGCCCTATTGAAATGGTGCCCATTTTTATTTTCTTAATTATAATCATATTTTATTTGCAATCGTTCATATATAACCCAACCTTGTTTATATGATTATGTTTATACTTTTTAATATCATTGTGGTTGTATTTTTTAATATATAATATTGTGTAACACTGAACATATAAGCATTTTTTTTTAATAAATATAAAATATTTTCTTAATAAAAAAATAAAGATGAATATATATAGGTGATTAATTTTAATTAAAATTATTATAAGATATCAATAATCTCACTCTCTCTATGTTTCTTTAGTTTTCTGGTAGTAAAATGAATATATATAGGTGGTTAATTTTAATTAAAAGTATTATAAGACATCAATAATCCTACTCTCTCTATGTTTCTTTAGTTTGTTGGTAGTATTTGTTTTTACGAATAGTTATTTTTTTAATTTATATCCCAAAATTAATATGCATATTTGGTTACCTTTAATTAAGAATTATAAATATCAATAATCCCACTCTCACTATGCTATGTATATGTGTTTTCACTAATAGTGGGTTTTTTTTGCCCATATCCTATTTCTATCGTTTTCATTTGCAGAGAATTATATTATGTTTGCAATACAAATATTTTCACTTGTGTATTTTTATGTCTATGCGGCTATAACATTATGTCTGTGGTTTCTCTTTGTAGTGTCTATGTTAAGGTTTTACGTTTTTTTCTTTTGCCTATCTATATCTTGTAGCTTTTGATAGAGAAAATAACATATTATTTGAAGTTTAATTTTAATGTATCTCTTGAATATGGATCAAGTGGAGTAGCAAGAAGGTATACATGGGAAAATGAAGGGTGTTATTGTTCGATCTCATTAATTGAAGCAATTAAGTCCAATGAATGGAGGTATTTACAGTGGAGAGGAGGGAACCAGATAGACATAACAATGATATTTTTTGTAGCCATGACAAGTATTTTTATTATATTTATTTTATATTCATATTTGTATTCATGATTTATTCATTAGTTTTGGTTCCATATATTAGAGTAGAATTTCTTGTTCTTCCTCAAAGCCCATAAACCACCCTATCGATCTGTCATTCTTGCATTCATTTGAATTTATTTTTCTTCCCTTGTTTTGAACTGATTTCCATTCCTTCCTCATCAAAATCTATAACTTGCCCTATCAATAAGTCATTCTTGCATTAATTTGACTTGACTCTTCCTCCTCTATTTTGACCTGATTTCCATTCCCATTTTTTTTAATCTATATAAACCTAGCTAAGTTATGAGCTCGAGTCCAAAAGTAATGGTATACCTAAAGAGACCAAACAAGCGACCCCTCTTTGATTCTTTTAGAATTCATTTATGAACAATAGCTCCATCTTTATTTCTAGTGTGTCTCTTCCTGTGCTTGATAATATTGTTAAATCTTTATATTTAATTATTAATCCCTAATACCATTAATATTTTTATATACTATGTTTTTTAATTTTTTGTTTGTTTTTGGTAGACAATGCCACTAGACTCTTATTCTATTTTTCAATCACCCCTAGAAGTCCTTTTTGAAGTTTCTAAGTGATTTTATTTGTGTCTATTCTCTATTTTCCACATTTTATATATTGCACGCTAGAAAACGTAACTTAATAAATCCGAAATTCTAGATAACCATGATATTAAATATTTCACATTTTAAGTATAATTTTATCAAATATGTTGCAATGAACTATTCAATGTAATATGAAAGTCGATTTATGAATCATATTAGTATAAGAGTAGGTGGCTTTGGGTAATTTGTGGGAATTTCCAAAGGATCTAGATTCTTTTAAGTAGAAAGTTGTAAAACCCCACCTATGGCCAATAAATCTATTAAAAACCCTCGAGATGTGTCAAATGAGAGGTTCTCAAGG